>LOEQ01007178.1:107773-118143 GCA_001685075.1 Bramus lutescens | reverse complement strand
ATGGGAGGAGGGGAGGAGGTGGAAATTTTTAATAAAAATAAATAAATAAAAGAAAAAAAAAGAGAAGAAGAGGAGGACATCAGGTGCCAGTTTCCCAGCTAGCCACAGAGTAAGAGTAAAAGTAAAATATACAGAATTAAGAGAAAGGTAAATGTCCAGAGGCAAAAGGTGGACAGGTTAGCATAAGTTAAAAGCTGAAATAAGCAAGTCAAGCTAAAGTCATAACTAAGAATAAGCCTCCATGTGGGGAAAAAAATCGCTCAACAAAGATTTTTGTTAAAGATACTCCATGGCTATTGCCTAAAATTATATCCCAATATCAAATATCCCATATAGTTTGCTTTTAAAGCTTTAATACATGGCTCTTCTAAAAGAAAAACGGTATATATTTTATATACAAATTTCACATGCTCCACAGATTGTACCCACCCCAGGTTGTAGAGTTCAAAAGTCTAATCAATCGTGTTTTTTTTTTAGATATTTCTCATCCATTGAATATTTTAACTGACCTCATGTATAAATTATTGCATGGAAGATAGAGATATCTCTATGTTCTATATAAACTCTATCTCGGGATTTATGGATTAGTAAATATGGATTAAAACATCTGTAAAATTCATAACAAAAATTTAGCTTAGAATTTGCAATGGAAGGGTGATAATTAAATTTCATATATAATTATAATTTACTAAAGTAAAGTACATATATGAATCAGCTCTTAGGAAAATAGGAGTACTGCATCATACCACATGAAATAGATGTTTTTGACTGGCAAGCATGTGGCTTGCTCTACCTTCCTTGATATCCCATCAGGGTGAAAAATACCATGTCTTGGCAGCCATATTTATTAAGATTAATGAATACATGCCATGTAACTTTACCACCATCTTGGAATGAGTATGTGATATAAACCAACCAAACCAGAATATGATGATAAAAGTTTCATTTTAATGCTAATGGATTTTCAGTTCAAATTTTTAAGGCCCAAACATAACTAGGATAAAACTGTAAAAGCCTACTCTTAAAAAAGCTACTGAATTATAAACTGTTAAAGAATAATCGGGACATGCAAGTTAACTGTTAGTCATTTTATAAATGTTCAAATTTTCTAATATGATCAAAACTCTATTTATTCATGAACACAAGCTTTATTTAGCATCTGTACCTACTCTCAAAGTTAAGCCTAAAGGATGTAGCCAAAAAAAAAAACGTTTAGAATTATTTAAAATTAGGTACATTTAATACATGAGTCCAAACTCCTCAGAGCTCTGATGAATACGGCATTTAAAATTTTTAATAAAAATATTTCCTTTACCACTTACAAAATACTTTATGCATTAATTTATTATCCTTATTAGATCTCTGATGATATTGATTGTAACTAAATGTTTCTCTTCCTTCTACCAGTTCCTGAATAACCACTCTGATGTTTAATATAAATTATAAACTTTTTGGTCTATTAGTTCATGCTTATTAGGAACTAGCTCTCTCTCTCTATGTAATCTATCTATCTATCTATCTATCTATCTATCTATCTATCTATCTATTAGATTGTTAATGGATAATCATCAATAATAATCAAGCTTGGAGTCATGTTAGATGGATTTTCTGGATCTATAGAGATATATTTCTGTTAGAAAAAACATTCTTCATATCTTTCAAAGGCTACAGAATATGGCATTTAAAGTGTTTTAATAACTTAGGGCCTTTCATGACAATGAGACACATCTGCTTCTGGTAGCACCAACCTACTTCAAGAGGAAGGTGGGCATTGAAGAGGTTCCTTATGGAGTTGTTTAGTCATGTGGGTAAGAAACTGCTCTTGCCTGGACTGTTGCATAAGCTGGACATGGAGAACCCACAGAGAGAGGACTGCTGAACTTGTCTAAAGGTGAGATGATCTTTCGAGGTTCCTGATTCATAAAAGAGTCTGTAAGACATTCTGCAGGACACAGAAGAAAGTGACTGAACTGTCTTTAAAGTTTCCTGCTTCATGAAAATGTCTGCTGGATACTATGGGCCTGTAGGCTGAAGATGGATGCCCCAATGGTACAGAAGAAATTTGGGTGACTGTCCATGCAGCAAGATGTCTCTGTCATTTACAGAGTTTTGGAAGTTGCTTACAATGTACTTCCTGTTGACTTAGGTAATATTATATCCTTCTAGAGTCTTTGATAGAGTTGAAGAATGGATAGTTTTAGTTTTCCTTTGTTATGATAAAGGATAAAGTAGATATAAATTTTGTTAACCGTAATTCTTGCTTGATAACTGTTTTGTTAGATGTAATTTTACTATGTTAAAATTAAAGCCTTTCTTTTTGTTTAAACAGAAAAGGGGAAACGGTGTAGGAGGGTCTTCTGTCTATGTGTTTCTTTCATTGGTTAATCAATAAAGAAACTGCTTGGCCTGACTTAGGATGGGACTTAGGTAGGTGGAGAAGACAGAACTGAATTTGGGAGGAAGAAAGCAGAGAGAGAGAGAAAGAGAGAGAGAGAGAGAGAGCCACCATGGAGATGCCAGGTCAGACATGCTGAATCTTTCCCGGTAAGCCATGACATCATGGTGATATACAAATTATTAGAAATGGGTTAAATCAAGATGTGAGAGTTAACCAATAAGAGGCTAGAGATAATGGGTCAAGCATTAATTTAATTAATACAATTTTTGTATGGTTATTTTGGGTGTAAGATAGCTGGGTGGCTGGGACGACAAGCAGCCTCCTCCTCCTGTTACATCAGAGCAAGATAATGCTTCTGTCTTTCAAGAAGATGAATGACGTCCCTGATGGCTCCCAGTTCAATACACCTTACCAGGACAACATCCCAGAAATCACCAGACAAGGAAACATATAAAGATAGACAACAGACTCATCAAGAGGAGATGCCCCAATAGGAAGAACAAGCCTATGACTTGAGGATGTATTATGACTCTGGCTCATCAAGTTTCCTGATTTGCGGGAATAAAACAGAGATACAATAGGGCTGATCAAAAAATTATGTTGTTATGATTGCTGGCTATATTGTATGTTAACTCTCAGCTTGTCAAGGCAGAATCCAAATAATTTTTCTGTCAAGGGGGATAAAAGGAACATCTGTAATCGAGACAGTCTGGTATTGCTTGTTCAAAAGAAGGATTATCTTTATATTTTAGGTCCAGTAGTCTGGAAAAAAAGATGGCACACAAATATTTAGTCATATGAATGGTAGATATTTTTGTTGAACTAATATAGCCAGTCCAAACACAATATTTTTTGGATAATTAATCACTCTTTAGAAGGTTCAGATAGTGAAACTGTATTTATATAAAGATGAAAGCAGGAATACCTGATGCATTACATAGATACCAAACATGATATGATTGTACCTAGAATAACACTAATTGTTGCCAGAGGTTTAGAAAATAACCTCGGGCTTATGACAGTCAAGAGAAACAATCTTTTTGTATCAGGGAAGACTTGTCAATTCCAGAGTTCTTAAAAAGAAATTTATATAAAGTCACCCATAAGCCCTGTGCACAAATAACAGGGACAATATAGAATCCAGATGCACCGATATTCATAGGGTTTCCGTTGATCATCAATGGTGTTTCTCTATCACACTGTTAATGCTTTACATGAACTTAAGTCCACTTTTATTTACTTCTAATGCCACGTCTATTTACAACTCTCTGTCTCTGGTGAACAATTTCCTTTGGGATGAACTTTTTCTTTTTTGTGAAAATGCCATTTATACTACCTTTCCAGCACCTTATGAGTTTATGTGGAATAGGTCATATCACACAATTTTGCTCAGTAAGTAGCTGTAATAAATCAGTAGAATTAAGAGAACTGTCCATGAGAACTGTGATAATTCTTTACTTGTATCGGATCCTCTAACTGTTGCAGCCACAATGACTTTTTTATTGCCAATTCCAGGAATAGTTCCTGGAATACAAAAATAGGTCTCCAAAATGGTCTGTATGATTAGTAAGAAATACTAACATTACAACAAAGATATTAGCAGAACCAACCAGGAAATGGGTGAGCTGAGGACCGCAGTATTACAAAATAGAGCTACTATTTGTTCATCAAACATAATCTAGTTGTAAACAATTTCCTGGTGTGTGTTGCTTTAATTTGTCAGACTTTTCCCCACACTGTTGATGGGAAAATTAATGATCTACATAAAATGATAGAGACAATCTATCTCTCAAGTGATCTTTGAATGGCTCTCTTGACTACAGTGTCTTTCCCCTTTCCTTGGACCTCTGTTAACCATTTTTATAATTCTTTTATGCTTGCATATTTTAGTTAGAATGGCCATAGAGGCAACGCATTCAGCCATGGCCTTTCTTACAGCCTTTAATTTTTTCCTTAAAAATCAGAAATGGAAAGATGTAGGAAGCACAGCTTAAGTTCAGCTTTGGATAAATCAGAACTGTTAATCACACAGGTGTGTTTTCTTCAATTGAAGGAAATGAGCAAGGCCTGTTCACAGGATTGTTAGAGTGAAAGTGTCCAAACAACCTGGTGGTCTTTTGTTCTTTTATTAGTAGGAAGCCTTTTTTTTTCTGAATTTCCCCAAATCCTGAGAATTGTCTAGGCCCTAATGCTGGGTTCTCTCTCAGTGACTAGAACTTGTCATTATGAAAGTGAACTTATATTTTTTGCATCCTCCTTCATAAGACCCCATCCTCATGCTTATCCCCATCCTTCCTGTAGGCCCTAGCCCTGAGCACTGTTGATCAGCCAATAAACCTTACTCTTATTGTAAAGGTCATGGTGCTTTGCTCCTTTGCAAGGGAAATTTTGATGTAATTATCCCTGAAGCACCGTTATGAGCATTGACGCGTGGAGAACTTTTTTCTTCGAAGCTTGACTGTATCTAAATGTGGAAGAGAATTAAACCGTAGTTTTAGGACTCTCTAGAAGTTTTGTTCCAGTCTGACTGACAAAGTCTAGTTTTATCCTCACCTTTTTGTGGTTTCTCTGCAAACTGTGAAACATAAAGTGACTCCAAAACAGGAGGAAGTATGTCACTTTGGGGTTTTAAAAGTTCCAGCCAGGGCCGGTTTCTCTCTCTTTCTGCTACGTGCAGATCTGGATGCGAAATCCTCATTCACTTCTCTAACAGCAATCTGCGTTCTGCGTGCATGCCATCATGCCCCCCCCCCATGATGATATTGAACTAAAGCCCTGAAAATGTAAGAAAGCTTCGATAAAATGCTTTCTTTATAAGAGCTATCACGACCCTGGTGTCTCTTCCCAGCCATAGTACACTGACATACACAGTGACTGGCGTTCAGGACGAACTGTGGATATAAAAACCTGGGGCATGTGAGTTCCTTATCTAAACTAGGATTTTACTTGTATACAACTTAAGGACATCTTATAAAACATAGGTGTCGAAAGCAGAAGAAACTTTGAGTGAGTGAAATATGGAGTGAATATGTGTTTTGATATAGGCATAGCCTGTCTAGGACTTCAACACTAATTGACCCATAGGAAATGAGAAAAGCTATTACCAATGTGGTCCATGCTCATGAGAAACAGCAAAGCTTTTTCTTGGGAGTCGGTATGAGTATTTTCGAACATCTGATCTGTGTGCATAGAAACTAACAACTACATCAGCTTCCTCCCTGCAGGCTTTTATAGTTTGGAACTGCTCATCCACAGAGATTTCCTCCTGAGACTAGGTAAATCCTTCCCCATCCTGTGCCTAATACATATATTAAGGTTCTGAATTAGGGCAGTTAGAGAACTCTGCTTGATCCTAGCTTTATTGTATCTGAACCTGTGTGTCATTCCTTTCTTCAATCCCTCACTGTCCCCAGCCTGTGGACTCAAGCCACCGTTTGTTCAGTTCTAAGACAATTTTTTTTCTTACATATATTTCTATTGAGGTTTTATAAATTTAAAGATATAGAACCTTTAGATTCAAGTAGCTGACTGTATTTTGTTACAGCAATTGCAAAAAACTAATAAAAAAGACATAGGGAACTTGGGGAGGAACAGAATTGTTGGCAGACTATAGTTGTAGAAGACATGGTTTCTTACATTCACAGGGTGTCCGGTTCTTTAATTATGAACATTTTCATCAGTTTAGACTTTAATAATAATTAATAGATTTACAATGAACATGTTTGTCTTTGTTGTAGTATAGACTAAAGAAATGTATATGTCATAGGACTCTTAGGAAATTAGGAGCAGTTTCTGTATTGTCTTAATAAGATCTTACTTGTTAGGTGTCATGGCCTCCCATTCCTGGGTTTCTCACTGTATCTTTAGTATCATTTATTCACTCAGTTTTACGTTTCTAAATCATTTTAGTTTTGACTTATTTACTGTTCTCATTTTCCATATGGTTTCTACTGTCTATTCCTTAGTATCTTTATCCTTCTGTATGTACTATTTGGCCAGAGTATACTTCAAATTATAATTGTCCCTCTTTTTCCATTATAGAGATATAAGGAAATAAAAATAGATACAGACTGGTGATAGATGATTCCGTGGAGCCAAGTTTAAAAAAGAAGCAATTATAAATAAAAGATATAATGGTGGCTATAAAATTAATTCAATATATGAACAGAATAAAAATTGCACATTGAAATATAAAACATTGTTTTTTAAAAGCTTAACAGTGTGATAGCAAAAAAATATACATCATTTTTTGATAAAAAGGAAAAATTTTCTTACCATTCCATATTATATAAACCAAAGAGTTTGTATACAAGTTGGGGCTCTGGAGAACAGAGGACCAGGTTTTCACAAGCTGAGGAACACAACATCAGAACCTGTGAGTTTCAGATCTTAGAATCCTTTCTTCTTGCCATTCCCAGAGAAACTTACTGACCTTTATTTCTTGTTGCCTAATAGTCTCAGAGAAGCAGCCTACTCTTCAAGACCTTCCAACGAATGAACTAGAAATGCCATTAACGGGAAGCTATACCCCATAGACCACCAGCAGGAGAATCTTGTCGTATGTAGCATTTTCATTCCTCACACACAGTGTGAATTTTGAAGAAACTAATTCTTGAGAAAACAGGTCCCAAGCATCATGACCTCAAGGGACACTTTCTGGAAGCACCACAGTCCCTATTGCTTCTGTTTACAGCCATATTAATGATTAAAGGAACACTTCATTTTCATATGTACATAAGCAAAATAGTATTTATTATTCTATTTTTGTTCATCTTTTTAATTGATATTCTTTATTTCCAAAAAATACATGATAAACTGGCTGTGTGTATTTAAGGCTCCATTACTAGATAATGGATGGGTCTTGTCATTCCCCTTGAGTGTACAGGAGCTATTTCTGTCCTTTATCTGCATCATCAGTTCTAGCCAGAATTGCTGTTGTGCCATTCACTCCCTGGGTATTAAGCTTGCCGGAGATTAGTCATTTCAGCTGATAATCAAATTTAGATAGGACCGCAATCACATCTGCTACCATTAGTTTATTCATAATTGTCGAGATCGACCATACAGAGTTGTACTCAGCTGCTCAGTTTTTACAGCTTGTCAATCTTATTCTTTTAATTACTAACACAATAAATAGCATATTTTTGGTCCATTCATATATAGTGGTCTACAATTTTCTTTTTAAAATACATGTTACTAAGGAGTATTAGCTCTTTTGTTTGTATTTGTATTTCTAAGAGTTTATACTGTCTAAAGTTTCTAGAGAGATATGTAAGGGGTGTGGAGGTTCAAATGATAAATACCCCTGTTTGCATACTTGAATTTGCATACTTATTTCCCAAATGGTGGAACCTTTTGAGTAGAATTGTGAGATGTAGCCTCACTGGAGTACACAAATCATTAAGGGTAGGTTTTGGAAGTTTAAAAACTCATGCTGTCTCTAGTTCATGCTTGTAGTTAAGGATGTAATCTCACAGCTTCCTGTTCCCATTATCATTCCTTCTGTTTGCTGCCAGATTTCTTCACCAATTTATGTTCTTAATCCACTGGAACTATGAGCCCAAGTAAATTCCTTTTTCACAGTGTTTTATCACAGCTACAGTAATTTGACTACTACTGGGGAAAGTTGAAATCATTTTATAATAATCATCTCAGTTAATGACAAGTACCAGAAAGATTGACCTTATATGTACAATTTGAAAGCCAACAAAAGAGGATGAGATGAGTTACTTAGCTTTGGTTTTGTTCAAAGTACTATTCTAGATACAGCAAATTCAAAAACAATGGAATTCCTGTCCTCATAGAGTTTACAATCCAAAAGCATTAATAAAGAAAGAAAATGGAAATACATTATTGATAATGATCAAGATGGAGATTAAGTAAAACATACCTAAAAGTTGTAGGAACACCTCATTATATTAAATGATTTGAGTATGAATGGATGGTTAAGGTTTAATAATGGAAACCTTATTTGGAACCTCAGTAATAAGAGGAAGGAAGCATTTTATAGGAAGATGCAATTCAAAGTGAAGAACCAAGTTGGCAAAGTTTAACAAATTAGTTCTTTTATGCAATGACTGTTTAATTGAATTGATATAGATCTTGGTTTATTTTTAATACACATTTAAGATCAATTTTGTTCTCTGTATATTTCTGCTCTTGATTAAAATGTTGCATTTTTGTATCACATTTAAAAATGAAATATATAGTTAAAATACAGATTAATATAGTCACCTATATATAGTCATGTTAGGTTTTCTAGATATACAGAGATATATTTCAGATGAATAGATATTCTTCAATCCTTTCAAAGATATATAGAATATGGCATTTAAACCATATTAAGACTTTTGACAGTGAGACATATCTGCTTCTGGGCAGCACCAATTACTTCAGAGAGGTTGATGGGTATTGAAGAAACTCGTTATGAAATTTGCCTTCAATGTGACAAGGCCGGCCATTTGGGCAAGAGACTGCTATTGCCTGAACTGCTTGAAGGTATGCTGTATAAACAGGACATGCAGGATGCATACAAAAATGGCTGCTAAATTTGCCTAAAGAAGGTGAGGCGGTCCTTCAAGGTTCCTACTTCATTAAAGAATCAGCCAGACATTCAGCAGGACACAGAAGAAAGTGACTGACAAACTGTCAATATGAGCAGAATTGTCTTTGAAATTTCCTTCATCATAGAAAAGTCTATATATATAGAGAGAAATTCTCACATCTCTTTAGGAATGATATTATGAAATAGAGCATTAAAATAAGCAAGTATCAATTTATTTATTCAAATGTACTTAGAAAAACAATGAGAATATATCACATTTATACTATTTGTATCTGAATGGGCTCAGAATATGCTAAGAAATTTAAATGAGCATTTCACCTTTAATAAATTCCCAATTGAGTTGTAAAAAGTTCCATAAAACACACCACACACACACACACTCACACACACACACACTCACACACACACACAAATATACAAGAATTTTACTGTGTGAACATCTCTCTCCAAGAAGGATGTACTGATAGAAAACCCAGGCAACTTCAATTTGAAACAAAGGTTACTTAACACTGGTGATGCCTAGAATGTTCAGCTAACCTGTCTAGTTTCTAAGAATTTAAACACAATATATGTCCATTGCTTCTATGTGTTCAGTATTAATTGAGATCAGGCTTCCTTAGGGAGAGCAGATTTAAAGCTATTGGAAGCACTCATTCAATTCTCTAAGTTTAGTCCTTTTTCGTTAAAGATTATGCATTAGGAGCTTCTGATGATAGGTTTTATTCAAGCTTACCATAGTAATTTTGGTACTTTTTGTTAAAAATATCACTAAAGATTATATTGCAAGTATTTATGACTGACATCTTGTCAGATAATAATACCATTTCCATGAATTCTAGTGAATTTCATTTTATTTCCTTTCAACAGTATTTGAAACAGAAATACACAAGGCACTATGATGCTTCAGTTAAAGAGATAACAGGGAAAAGTTGTATCATTACCAATTTCTCTGACAGATTCTGAAATTTTAACATGAACAGTTGTGTTATAGTAAGCCAGATATCTGACAGCTCCTATGAGAAAGTCCATATTCTCAAATGGATGTACAACATCCTGAAGAGTAATGTACATCGATTACTCTTCAGGCATATTTGCCTTACATAGTACTATATAGCAATTGCTAAGTAACTAGGTTATATATTGAGTATTTATAGTTTCTAAAAAAACAAGAGAGGTGATTATCTCGTGTTTGTTCAATATAGTTGATTTAGTAACTATTTTTTAATTTCAAAACATGTCTGCTTGCACATTTGAATTAGTATAATAAATGAAATAATAGAAGTATATTTCTGTTAAAGTAGCATTACATTTAAAGTTCTTAGATATTATATCAGGCATTCATTCCAGATAAAATGCAAGAGTTTATTATTATTATTATTATTATTATTATTATTATTATTATTAAAA
>LOEQ01007178.1:66783-86251 GCA_001685075.1 Bramus lutescens | reverse complement strand
TGTGTCTGCTGTTTGTAGATGAAGATATACTATCTTAGCTACCGCTCAAGCAACATATCTGTTTGCCTCATGCTCTCATCCATACCATGTTGTTCATGAATCTCAAGGAACACAAAATCAAAGGTTTTCTTTCTATAAATGTTCATGGCCAAGCTGTTTTATCACAGAAAGAAAGACATATAAGAAATAAACATGAAAGTAGATATAAGAAAGGAATTAAAAAGTTATTTAGATACTTACTACCATAGAAGCTACTTACAATATTTACATAGACATACATAAATAGATTTTAAAATAGAATCACCCTATAATGGGGGCAATAATGCTCCTATTAGTCATCACAGAATAATAATGAAATCTTCAAGTGACAGGAAACTGTTCCAATTTTGGAGTTATTGGCATGTGAGGTACCACAGATCTACAAATGCCACAGTCCTTAGCCAGTCGACCTTTTCACCATTCTCCAAACTTGACAATGAGCCCTGACTGCTGAGGACACCACTTATATGAGTAACTAAAGAAGAACTCCTAAACAACCCAGGCTGTTGCCAAGGCTATTTTTGGTTCTCCACAAAATAAACATAAGCCCCTATTGCTGAACATGTTATCTACATATATAAAATTTAATTATTTTTCTGCAATATAGAAAAACAAAAACATGCTACTTGAAGGAAAATTTGTGGAATTGGAAATCATCAAGCTTAGCTAAGGGAACCAGACTTAAATCATTTTTTTTTAATTTTCTCTCAAATAGATGAGCTAGATGTAAATATTAAATATGTATCATACGTAACATATATGATATGAAATTTAAAAGAAAACTGTTTTGAGGGAAGAACAGGATTGAAGGGAGGTGAAGGGGAAAGGGAAATTAAGGGTGGTTAGTATGAGCAAATACTTGCTATGCATTGGGAAAATAAAGTAGTGAAATATAGTTTGTGTACAGTAATTATGAAAAGAATGCACTGATTATCCATTGTTTTCTGCCTCAGAAAAAGGACAATAGGAATGAGAAGTAGAAAGAGGAAAAGAAAAATTCCTTTCATTCTTTTGATTGTTGGAAGTGATGTCCAGCAGTGTGCTTCTTTCCAAAGCATCATATAACTCTCTTTGATGTTTATTTTAATAAATTAGAATGCATTCTCCTTTAATTAATATACTTATTAATGATGTTCTCCTTTTCTGGATACAAGTTACAGATCTTTCTGCCATTACAAAGAATCCAGGGTAATATTTTTTTATTTGTTTGTTTTTCCATTCTATTCAAATAGCTACATATTTTCCTATGTCCTTTTGTTGTTCATAGGATTCGCTACAAATGGTCTCTAGTTAATAATATCTGTTGAAATGTCTGATATGGTTTCATTTCATCTACTCAATCAAGATCAGTAGAAAGTCTAAACTTATTATTTTGTTAAATTTTGTTACAATTCTTACCATGCTTTGAATTCTTTATATGGATCTTTAAAAACATGAAAAGAAAATGTCATGCGTCTTTATTTTTAAATTGTCTTGAACTGCAAAGGTTCCATTTATCCCAGAATTTTATTTAATCTGTGTGTGTGATAAAGACTATGGCAAGAAAATTAACTGAAAGCTTTTATAAATGGCAGAAGAGTGTCAGGACTACATTAAACTGCCTTCAGGCAATAATTCTAAATGCTGGTAAAGAATTTAATATAAAATATTATTCAAAGTCTAGAAATATAAACTCAAACAACAGAATTAATCTTAACAACCTAAAATAAAACTATTTTTTAATTATTTTGGGGAATTTGCTAAAAAGGAATCATAATGGCTTGCTATTAGCAACTTATAGACAATGCTATATTCTGAGATGTCAATCCGCTCCATCTATAATATTATTTGGTTCACTACCTTTTATTTTTCTATTTATATCTGCTTGGATTTATATGGTTGCATCATAGATTATCTAATCTGCTATCTTTACAAGAAACAATTTTCTAAATATATGTCAATAGTACCATTGGGAATAGAGATATAGCTGAAGTTTACTAAGTACCAAGTAGGCATATAATTCTGCGTTCTAGCCCCAGAACACATGCTAAAAAGCCATGTCATATTAGATGGTATTGGATGATAATACCTGAGACCTTGAAGACAGAAGGCTCCCTTTAGCTACCTGATAGGCCAGCCTAGCTTAATCAGTGATCTCTAGGTCCTAAGAAGTCTGTCTCTAAATGCAAAGTGAAACCCTGTCCTGAGGAAAGACACCTGAGGTTGTCTTCTAGCATCCATAACCACACAAGTGCATTTGTTCGCAATACACAAACACTTTTGAACTAGCACATATATATTTTTATGAAATATTGACTTTCATGAGGATGTGTGCATTATGATTGTATAATGTAGTCTGACTCAGTTTTGCCCCACCTGGTGAAGTAGAAAGATTTAGATAGGAGAGAACACTAATCAAAGAATTCCATGCTAGCTGAGAATAGAGTGTACTAAGGTTTTTCTTTATTAAAAGGGAAACCCACAGATTAACAACGAGGAAAAAGGAACGCCATCCAACATCCAGGTTGTTTCTAGCAGGAAGAGACCAAGTAGGGGCTTTGGTGGGCTTTTTGGTACCCAAAAGCCACTGCCAACTTGGTCCAGCCTCTCAAAGGCCATTGGCTGAAGGAGTTTCCCCATCAACCCTCTTACTTTCTTCCCTATCTGCCATCCCTCTCCTGTTATTCTCCTTTCTTATGCTTTTGTGTCATGCACATATACATGACTTTATGTAGCACTGAAAACAGATATATAGGTAAGAAGTAATATGAATTTTTTTCTTAGACTTACTTCTTTTAATATAATAATCTCCATTAGTGTAAATTTTCCTGAAAATAATTTCATTGTTCCTTAAAACTACATAAAATTCTTGTGTATATATACACCACAGCCTTTTTATTTTTCCCTCTGTTTACGGACAAGTGAGATGGTTCTATAACTTTGCTATTGCAAATGCAATAAACACTCATGATCAAGTATATCTATAGAATTTTAGCTAAAAATCCTTCAGATAAATACCAAGGAATGGTGATGTTGGGTCAGAAAGTAGAACTTTTTCTAGTTTGGGAAGGATCCAAGGTGATGATGGTAATATCCATCAAGAAAGGGATAACTTAGATTTCCAAAAGCATTGCCTAAACCTTTCGTCTTTGACTTTCCGCCATTCTAAAGTTATATTATATTCAGCTTCATTGTAAGCATTTTCCAAAGTCTGACCTGACTCTCCTAATGCAATCATGGGAGCATGATTCCCAAGCCAAAAACATGTCTCCTGCCTTATGATTTTCCATATCTCTTTATTTCTTAGCATTTCTACCCAAGAATGGCAGGTCTCTAGGTTTAAACTGTCTTCACCTTCCACCATGTATTCGATATTAGCCCCCCCCCCTTTTTTCAAAGACAAACTCAGTCCCTATGTTTATCACTCATTGTCAAAATCACTGGTCACATGATTAACTTCATTTTCATGTATTTAAATTCATCTGCACAGCTCTATGTTACAGTGAATCATGAAAATCTTAACTATTCATTTTGTTGTAAAGTCCTCCTTGATGTTCTTCTAAGTAGTCCTTCTTATACATAATACATTACATCTCAGTTTTTAGTAAACTGCTTTATGTATAAGGCCTAGCAGTATAGGTGTAAACACATTTTTTCCCATCTAGCTGGAAGTAGTTGACAAGGATTTATTCATGTTTTCAAGTGCTTTTCTTTATTCTGATTTGTGATGAACGAATAAACTAATCTTTGAGAAGACATTTTGATAATTTAAAAATTACCAAATCAAAAGCCTCAGCAAGCGGTCTTCCACACTTGTTTTTAAAGGGGAAAAATTACCTTTGGGTCGAAGCACAACACATTCTAATTCCAGACAATTTGTGTGCCTAACATATTGGAGTTTTTATCACAAATGTGTTGGTTAGCTAATGGAATCATTTGAATGTGATTAACTTCTGGATTGTAGCAGACCTCTTTATGTATGAAATTATGGCTTGGAATGTTTCTTCTTGGCTTGTGCCTCAAATAATTGGGTCTGTAGATGGCAGATTCAGTGTGCATATGGTGTGAATGGCACTGGTAAAATGATAATTCATAGGAAATGGAGAGTATAAATTTGTGGTAACATTGTAAGTTAGCTGGCAACATATTTTGTGACATATGCAAATAATGAATGCTGTAAGTATTCCACACAAAGTGATGTAAAATATTACATTTCTCATTTACTTATTTTTTTCAGTGCTAGGTATCAAGCCCAGAGCATCATTCTACCTCATTCTACCCACTACCAAAGAGATCCTAAATCTGTTCTATTCTATTTGGTCATAACCAAAATAATGTGGAGTTAAAATCTTTGATCTTATTCTAATCACTTGGCATTAGCAATATAAATTAATAGTTTAAAAAATCCATTCTTATTCTAGCTTATTTTGCTTTATGATTTTGTAAAGTTATTTTTTTTCTCTGAATTGAAATATTCAACACTGGAGGGAGGAGGATGCTCATAAAATCAGAGGTGAAAGATATATGCAAGGCTTAGGAAATAAGAGATCTTTGAGGCGCAGGAAGTTGCTAAAATTACATGGTTAAGTTACCTCCGTTAGGTTGGATAATCACAAAACAATTGCTGCCAGATGGGTGGATCCACTCTGCCTATGTGCCTTTATGGTTAATTTGTTTTGTTTATTTTTTCTTATTTTAGCATTAATTAATCCATTGAGAATGGCATAAATGTATTTTATCTTATTAACTCCAACTTCTCCCTTAACTCTTACCAACACCAGTGACCCTTTTCTATCTTGTCACCATCTATGCCATATTTTTAAATTTATTTTTAATAACTCATTGATTCCAATTTGTGTTTGTCATATACTTGTGGGTGTAATACCTTCCACTAGAACATGAATGAACTACCAGTGGCCTCATCTTGAAGAAAATTGATACTTCCTTTACCATCATATGTCTATCACTCCCCAGGTGGAGGTGGGGCTCATAAAACCCTCTTCTCTCCATGCTAAAATGTTGGCTGACTTGTTCATTCACATATCTTATGCACACAGCTACAGTTGTGAGTTCTTGAGTCCAGCAGTCCATATATAATTTCATGTTGGAGGGTATGCTCATGCTGACAAATATGGCATACAAACATGACTGAGCCATCTGATTATAAAGTATCATTCAGAAGAATTTCATAGTCCCTGGTTTCTTTTATTTTCTATGGAGTGGCACACCTCCTTGATAAATAGAGTTCATCATTCTAGTATGGGGATACTCCAAGAAGTATAGATGAACCAGTGAATACATTGCAATCTCTGAAGTTAGCATATATGTACATGATATTAATTAGGCTGTGCTATCAGTTGTTGATGGAAGTAAAACTAGAAATTGAGGATCAGGTGTCTTCTTGGTAACAAATGAAAAACAAAACAAAGAAACAAAAATTGCCTAAGTGAGAAATTACAACAAAGGTATATGTGAATGCTATTCGCTACTTTGATTTCTTGCTCATTGTTGTAGAGAGATATCATGACTTATGTGGTCCCGTTTATATCCTGTAATCTGTTGGCCACCAGTCCATGAGGACAAAGGACAGAAATGACAAAAAAAGAGCTTTGGATGGTCTGTGAACACCGCAGAAATAGCTTTCTGAAAGATAATTGCCCTGAGATAACTCAGCTTTATTCAGAATGAGGGGAGATATAAAGGATGGGACAATGGTTGTGCATAACCAAATTTGCATTTAAAATAAAGAGCTTCTGGCATTGATTGTATACTAAGATGCATTAAAATGTATTTATTTGTGTACATGCACACACTTACACACATTTTGCTTTCACACACATGTTCCACGGCACGGGGAAGTCATTAAATGACTTGTAATATGCACTTCTCTTCTATCTTGTGGGTTCTGGGGATTGAATTTAGGTCATCACATTTGGCAGCAAGTACCTTCACTTGATGGGCCATCTTGCTAGTCCTTTTAACCCAAATTTATCTTTTTTTTTGTATTTTGAGACAGGGTTTTGCTGTAGTTTTGAAGCCTGTCCTGAAACTAGTCTTGTAAACCAGGCTGACCTTGAAATCACAGAGATTTGCCTGCCTCTGCCTCCCAAGTGCTGGGATTAAAAGCATGAGCCATCACCACCCAGCTCAAAATTTATCTTGAAACACAAAGATATTACACTCTATATCTTACAGTAATAATATAGATTGTCTTTGTATGTGCAAATATAAATTTTATTTAGAAAATGAATTTCTAGCATAAATATGAAAAAATCATCTGAACTATCTGCTAACATTTAGCTTGATCTTTAGCTTTAATGTAAATAAAGCTCTATAACATCATATTGAATCAGGGATGTTGGTGACTTGAATTATATTTCACCAAGAAAATGAATTTGTTTTGCATATCAGTGGAGAACACCGGAAAGATAACAATGTTGTACCACACCACTGGACTTTTTTCCTTTAGCATTGATAACAAAGTGAGATTCTCATTACATTCAATGTGTAATAATCTTTTGTGAAAAGATATGGCAAGTAAAAATGATTCAGCTCACCTTAATATTAAAAAAAGACAAAATAAATATGGGTTTGTTTTCTCAACCTTATGACTTTAAACCCACCTGCAAGAAAAATTCCAATCTAGCTGGAGGTAATTAATTTCTAAAAGTTACTGAATTCTTCTCATTCACCAAATAGATTCTTGGTTTCTAGCATGTAGTTGTAAAGTGAAGGCTTACCCACACAGTTTCTAAATTGAACACATACATTAGCTCTTTAGATCATATGCCTATCTTGCTATGTTCCCCACATTTTCACCTTAAAGCTTAAAACAAGCTTTTTCAAAGAACTACTAACCTCATCTAATATGAGGCCAAGAGACAACACACTTACTTTGACCAAAATGTAATGCTTATTGCTGTGGAGTGTTTTGTAATATTTTCAAAATTATTTTATATATTAAATCTTATCAGTGCATGGTAACCTTTCTTTATTTTCTTTTCTGAGTATCATTCAAAATTTGTTTTGGACAGCAAAGCTCAAATAAAGCATAATTGAATATATTCAGTACTAAGACTGCACAGGTGTATAAGACTTTCAAGGTTGTCTATGAAAGAATATGTACATGTCCTTTACAAAACTGTCACACTTATTTTCATATTCAACATTAAAGGCAAAGCAAGTTACTCACTGTAAACTGTAAAGAATAAAGTAAAAATTTAATGTGGTGATATTTTGTTTGTGATCTAGCAAATAAAGCTTGCCTGAAGATCAGAGTGCAGAGCTAAGTCAATAGGTAGCCATAAAGGCAAGGCAGTAGTGGCACACACCTTTAATCCGAGCACCTGGAAGGCAGAGGCAGATGCATCTCTGTGAGTTCAAGGGCACCCTGGGCTATCTGAGACTGATTTAGTCTCAAAGAGAAACAGAGCCAGGCGTTGATGGCTCACACATTTTGTTTTGCCAGACTTTGGAACCAAAATAAATCTACAGATATGGTTTCTGAAGGAAATACAAAAGGGTCCTTGTCTAGCAAGCTTAATCTTGGACCACAAACCTCCAGCATACACACACAGTGGGTGAAAAGGGAGTGCAGGCTTTGCCCAGAGAAAGACAAGCTTTTAAAGGTGAAACTCCGTAATTGTAATTAGAGGAATACATGTCTTGATGACTCAGGATTGGGTAGGAGGAAGACACAGTAAGAAGATTCCTGAAAACACTGGTCAGTTTGGGAGCGTGAAAACCCTAACAAAGAAACATAAATCACTGACAAGGTATCTGCAAAGGCTGCGATGTCTCTGGGGATATCTGCTCCTGGTTAAATTTTACTATCTCACATTTACTTGGTTGTCCAGTAGGATATCCTTTTCGGGTTTCGTTGTCACAGAACATTTCTGGAAATGAGGTCAATCCCAGGTTATCAGTTGCCTAGAGAGAAACCCCATCTTTAAGATGGAGTATGTGAAATTATATTTCAGTAACATACTTCAAGGTCTTATAACTTAATTCCAGTACTTGGTAGTCACATGCTTTAATCCAAGCATTAGGAAGGTGGGGACAGGAAGGGATATGGATTGAGAGAGAGAGGAATATAAAGTGGGAGGAGACAGGAGCTCAGCGCATTAAGTCTGAGGATTCGGTGGAGGTAAGTACTAGTAGACGGCTTCTCTGCTTCTCTAATCTTTCAGCATTTACCCCTATATCTGACTTGGGGTTTTTATTATTAAAGCCAATTAGAATTAGTGCTACAATTTCAATCTGTACAAATCATCGAAAACTGTCATGATGGAGAACTAGATGACGAAACTCATGGAAAACACATGATAATCATAACAGTGCATGTTGAGACAGCAAGATGGCTTGGTAGATAAGGCACTTGCCAAGAAACTCCGACCACCTGAGTTTGAGAAGGTTACTGTAGAATATTATTTTAGGGTGTGTTACTTTTGTTTATGTTGTGGAACAATGGTTTAATGATGCAAAGATGTGTTGCTTTTGTTTGTGTTGCATTTGTTTAACCCTGTGAGGCTGTGATACTTTACCTGTCAGAAACACCTCAGGGTCTAATAAAGAGCTGAATGGCCAATAGCAAGGCAGGAGAGAGGATAGATGAAGATGACAGCACAGAATATAAATAGAAAGAGAAATCTGGAAGGCTGAGGAAAAAGAGAACAAGAACAGAGGATGGTAGGGGTCAGCCACCCAGCCAACCATGGAACAAAAACAAAAGTAAAATATACAGATGTAAGAAAAGGAAAAAGTCCAGGAGCAAAAGGTAGATGGGCTAATTTAAGAAAAATTGGCAAGAAACAAGTCAAGCTTAGGCCGGGTGTTTATAAGTAATAATAAGCCTGTGTGTGCGATTTATTTGGGAGCTGGGTGGTGGGTCCCCAAAACACAAAAGAGTAAAAGAGTTAAAAAAATAAACCTTCTGTGGATAGAGGAAGGCACATCTGGCAATGTTTGCTCTCTCTCTCTCTCTATCTCTCTCTCTCTCTCTCTCTCTTTCTCCCCCACACAATCCCCCCACACATATATACATATACACCATATACACATAGTTAAAAATAAGAAATTTAAATTATCCAGAGAAAACAACCAATATGTGTATGTATGCATATATATATNATATATATATATGGCTCTCTATATAAGGAGTATGTCCTTATATATACTTACTTCATACCCACATATGAAATGTATGACTACAGAAGTTTGTGAGTCTAAACACTTCAGTGTGAGATAAGAATAGATTTCTTACTGCTATTCTTTTAGTCTCAACCATCAAACTATAAATGCAGGACGCACAAAATTTAAATGTATTCTATTAGCAAGGTTTATCTTATTTGGATGCTAGCAACTGATATTTGTTATTGTATGCATTTCATTCTTTCTATTTTAAGCAAAGCTTGTACCTACATATCCCATGTTATGTATGCTTATGTGTATTGCATATCAATTTGATGTGACCTTAAGCTTTGGAGACCCTGCTGAACTTTCTGTAACTAGATATGATAATATATTTGACAGATTTTTGCAAGATGCAAATTTCAATATAAATATAAGGTGAACTAATAATTATTGTTATTATTACAAAATATTTGGAGATATAATTATGTTGGGGTTCTCGCTAGACAATTATATCATATGAAAACCTTAATCAATATTCAGATTTTTTTTTAATGTACTTATAGTTCGAGGCTAGCCTGGTCTACAAGACGTAGTTCTAGGACAGGCTCAAAAGCTACAGAGAAACCCAGTCTCGAAAAGGAAAATTTACTTATGTATTATTATTATTAAGAGAGAGAAAGGAGGGAGAAAGAACATACCCACATTCTGTGGTTCATGTGCAGAGACCAAAAGATAGACATGTCGAGCTACAATTTTAGCTATTTGTGAGATGCCTAAGGTGGGTGCTGGGAACTAAACTCAAATCCTCTGTAAGAGTAGCAAGCACTCTTAACCATTAAGTCATCTTTGTAACTCTCTCCAGAGACTCCATTTTCTTATTATGTCTCCCAAACCTTAATTAAAATATATGATGGATATTTTATTTGTAACTGTGGATATGTATAACTGTGACCAGATGCTTACAAATAAATAGATATATACATAGTTATAACCAGGAACCATAACAAATCCTGTATCTATTGACAAATCTTTGATTTCAGGCCTTTTCCACATGACAATGCTTTGTGTTCTCTGAATACTATGAAGTAGAATTAACACAGAGAAATCCTAATGGAGACAGACGAAAGACCACCCCTTTCCCATGAGGCAATTTAAATAAATTATAACTAGGAAAAAGAAGGAAAGAATACAGTATTCGTTTGTCTTTGTTTTCCACATATGTCATAAGATATTCTTTTCTGCTTTCCAGGTTGTGGTATTTATGGTGGGAAATAGAGAGGTCATCCCTTAGTGATGCAAATGAGAATGAAATAGTGCAATTAGACATCATCACAGTCAATCATCTGAGACATGAAAGAGGGGGGGGCATTTCATTCCAGTACGAAGCTGGGTGTACGTGTACAGATTCTGTTCCTGAATAGACAGTCTCTTTGTCTTCCCTCCTCAGTCATGGTATCTGGCATCCAGAGTCAATAAGTTAAGTCACCAGGAGAAAGGATTTCTTCATTGCAAGACCATATATGACAAGGGTCAATTCGAACACTGAATTTGTTACTCCGTTAGTGGAGGAGCAAGAAAACACCTCATGAGAAAGATATTTCCTCAGACTTATCACTAATGCACTAGCCACAGATTGCTGATATCTCTGAATAGTGAAAGAAATGATGAATTTATTACCAAAAATCTTAAGAAATAGCAAGATCTTATCATCGCTAATTTCAAAATCCCATTAAGATAATACTAATATCTTAATTCTAAAATGCATACCATTGAATGATTAAATGATTGAACTATAAGCCATATGGTTGCTGTGCAGTTGTATTTTTTATTTCCAAACCATAGTACATTTGTTGCTGCACTTCTTTCTGTCTCTTTTTCAGAATGTAATCACTATGGGAAGGGAATTTGTTTTCTGCTACATTTCTGGACCACAGAATAAAACTTGACACATAGTAGGCATTTAACGAATAGCCATTAGATAATTATATATTCTGTTTGGAATAGCATTAGCATTCATGATTTATTTGTGAATGGATATGAATATATACACATATACGTGCATATATATGAGTAAATGTTTTTACCACAAGTTGAATATTTTATTCCTTTTTATTGTCATTATAATATCTAATTTTTATTAGTCACTGAAAGTCTAAAAATTAAGCATAAATGATTATATGAATATTTGAAACAGAAAAATGAACTTTATAAATTTCTTTATGGAATAAAGAATTAAATTCCTCCTCAAATGTCAATTTCAGCAACAGGTCACTGAGCAGAGGATACCTGGAAAAAAATGTCCTGGTTTTATTCATATTAGGATGCCAGAGGAAGAGTGTTAATGTTTCAGGTGAAGTCAATAACCTGTGATAGTAGCTGCTATGAATAGAGATATGATATAAATTAATTAAAATCTGAAAATTTGAATCTCTATAGTGTTATATTCCTTTGTATTTTATTGTTTAGAGAAACAGAATTATTAAAATCCACATTTTATTAAAAATAGATTGAGATAATGTTTTTATAGCATAAACCCTTAGGAGTCGAAGATAGGCCAATATTTGTGGTCAGTTACTTCAGATGCAGGGGTGTTGGAAGGAGGCTGCTTGTTTTGTGCCCAACCGCTTATCCCCAAAATAATCACACAGAAACTCTATTAATTAAATCACTGCTTAGTTCATTAGCTCTTGCTTCTTAATGTCTAACTTTCACATATTAATTTAACCCAGTTCTATTAATCTGTGTATCGCCACGTGGCTGTGGCTTACTGACTAAAGTTCTGGCGTCTATGTCTGGTAGGGCTACATGGCTTCTCTCTGACTCCTTCTCCTTGCTTCCAGCATACTATTTAGTTTCCCCCACCTAGTTCTGTTACCCTATAGCTCTGCCATAGGTCCAAAGCAGGTCCTTTATTAATCAATGATATTCCGAGCATACAGAGGGGAATCCCACATCACAGGAGAATAGATGGGAAAGCTGCAGTATGAATCTGAAGAAATAAGAATTAGGAGCTCTGATGATAAAGGTTTCAGCCCAAGAGCCACCACACCGAGGACATGAGAAAGACTAAAGTTTTGATTCAATTTCAGGAAGGGCAAAAGTGGTATTCTACCACCAAGCCATCTAGGAGGACTTTTCTTTCACCTGTTAAAGGATTTTTGTTATTTTAAGGTTTGAGTGAAGAGGTGTCAGTCACATTAGAGAGGGAGGTACACCTTATTCATGTTACAGTTCAAATGATAATCTTTACAAGCATACAGAAATGATGTTTGACGAAATGTCTTGGTGAAAATGACTGAATAAATTTGATACATAAAAATATGCATATTGCCAGGCAGTGGTGGCACATGCCTATTATTCCAGCACTTGGGAGGCACAGGTAGGAGGATCTCTGTAAATTCGAGGTCAGCCTGATCTACAAGAGCTAGTTCCAGGAGAGGCACCAAAGCTACAGAGAAACCTTGTCTCAAAAAATGAAACAAGCAAAAAACAAACAAAAAAGCATATCTTTTCTCTTAGTCTATCATTCAAACAGTTTTTAGTAAACCCATCATTCTAAAGCTTCTTTATTCCAATACTGTAGTATTCTATGGCTACAAAGGAACTACAATTTGGATTGAGAACATTATTAAAACTTGGATATGTGCTTAAGTGTCAAGCTTGGAATGTATTGTATTTGAGAAAAATCAATAGAGCTTCAATTTACTTTTGGTGAATAAGGACTCTATTGAGAGAAAATAAGAACATCAAAACTCTGTTCTCATGTAATTATTAATACACTATTTCTACTAACTCATAAATATTTCTTTAAGAAGAATCTTCTTTTTACATGGTCAAGTTCCATTGTTTGATATGTTTATAAATTTTTGAAAATAAAGCAGTTCAGATTTCATTTTCTCCAGAATTACTAATTTAATAATAGTTGGGTCACTATTTACTGTTTAATTGAGACACACAATATCACATATTCTGAGCAAAAACAGTGTATAATATATGAGAATTAAATTTCATTTTTAATTCTAAATCATATAGAACTATTTTTCTCTTGGTATAGTTCTTAGTGTGTGGACACATATCCCTGAGTGATGGGTCCTGTGGGAGCATAACAATTATCCTATCTAGTGAAATTTAATCTTTTTTTCAGCTAATAAATATCATTGTTTGATTGCAGTTCTTTAAAAAAATATCAGTCTAAAACTCCAGAGAAATTGAGTTCAGGGAATTGTTTCATCTAATAAACTCAGAGTTGATGCTTGTGTGCTCTTGGGAAGACATAGGTCAGATTGGTAAAATGTCAATTTTGTTGTTTGTCTTTTGCAGTGTATAAACTTGGAATGCGCCAGAAGTTTAAGAGCCAAGAACAATGCTGCCATGACCATAAGGTCACCATTATGCCCAAAACAGGATTGTGCATCCCCAAAACACTTCAAGATAAAATAAAACTATGGTTTCAAAAATAAGCATTCCAGTTTAATAACTGAAATAAGTGAAAGGATTTTGCTAACTCGACTGCATTCATTTATGCCACACTTATTTGTCTTCTGAGATCTGAGAATGTGGAGCACCTGTTTAAATACCACATGCATGCCTTGCATTAACTACAAATTAATGACTCTTAGCATCTGGTTTTTACTGGAATACTTTAGGTACTACTGGATTTGGAGGATTTGGAAATAAATGGCAGTGCTCCTATTCCCAATGAAAAACAACACAGCATTAATTATTTGATGTATTTTGATTTCATAGTAATTTTTTTTAGGTATTACTTTTAAGCAGTGTCAAAGACAACTTTTGGGTCAATGATTCTCCAAGAAGTACTTTCAACTATGATTGCAATTAAGTGAAAATTCTGATGTAGTCTAATAAATCTGGGACAATTCCAAAGGCATTGAACTATAGAGGTGGTGAAGATTAAATGACATATTATATTACTTTAACTATATATTATTCAAAATAAATACAAACTTATCATCCAATGTTATTTGGATGACTCCACTTATACTATGTTCAATTTTCAAGCCTCAATGATCTCAACTGATACCTTGCACAAGCTTTTCCACTTGAATTTAAATCAAAGTTAGTCTTGCATATTGGCCATGTAAGTTTATTCTGTCAGTGTCCTTTTACGATGGAGTCTAGAAGCATGACACAGTCATTGGCCAGAAGAAACATAGATCAGATGTTAACCTTAATTGAAGAAACTCCAATTTTCATAGTTTATGCATTCTTTCTCATTATTAATATTGTTACTGAGTTCAGGCAGGCTAACTAGAATTTCTTTCAAAATGAAAATAATCTTGAAAAAGTAAACATAATTTTGATAGCAATCAGATTTGCATCCATGATGAAGTGGCCTTGATCTTGTCTCTAGGGCAACAGATGATTTTAGGCCCTATTGCTAGAAAGACATGTGAATTCTTGAAACAGATTTGGAACTCACACACTGCATCAGATCTTTGAGTCACACTTTGTACAGATTTTGAGAGGCTTTGGGTGGCCCATAAGACTGCTCTTAATCACAATATGTATCATTGTATAGTTCATGCTCAATGTATACCATGGTAATTTTTCTAACTACAAAAATGTCTACAATCTCTTGAATGCATATATGGTATTTCCCATATCAAAGTGAACCAGATCTTTAAGTGTAACCTAGAGAGTGATTTGGCATCTAAGAAGGCGAGTAAAGCCTAACATATATATTTATTAGTCTTATCCCTTTGAGTATATTTAGATTATCAAATTAAACCTAATGACAATTTTTGAAGGCAAGATACACTGTCAACCGAAAATAGTTATAATTACAGAGCATTCGTGTTGCTTGTGTCAACTTCATCCCTGACCTTGAAAGATGTGAAAATTATATGATACTGAAGAAGTAATTGTAGTAATTGGCTTTTCTAATAATAGAAAATTAATGAAACATATGGACAAGTCTGATGAAGGTTAAAAGCTAAACCTAGAAATTAAAGTTTGGTACTGGACCTTGTCTGCAAAAGCCCCTTGTCCAGGTACTGACAGAACGGAAGTTCCATAGAGCTTGTCACAGGCTCAGTAGCTCAGACTCCACTGCAGAATGGGAATGTGGACATTGCTTGTTGTGTCCAGATGAATTTCAGGAATGGAAATGAATAAGAGCTACAAATAACTGACTCTGAATATATGCTATAAATATTTGCATATATTCAAATAACTGTAAACATATGCTACAATTGTGCATCTTGGTCTTCTTCTGGGACTTTCAACAGTGGGAACTATTGTACAGAATTTTTGGATCCCACTCCTCATACTGGGTTGCCTTGCCCAGCCTTAATGCATGGGAAGGTGCTTAGTCTTACTGCAAATTCATATGCCATGTTTTGTTGATACTCATGGGAGACCTGCACTTTCCTATACACAAACAGTGGAGGAGTGGATTGGGTGGAGGGAAATGGGGGATGAGGGGAAGGAATTGGAGAAGAGGAGGAAAGGGAAACTGCAGCCAAGATGTAAAGTAAATAAATTAATAAATAACAGATTTATTTTAAAAAGAACTACAAATGAATTTTTCAATGTAATGTTGAATCATTGGTGTAAAAGACAAAATGGTTGCAGTGTTACCTCAGACTTTTAAATTATCATAGAATGTGGAGTGAATTATATAACTTTTATAGATCACAATAGAATAATGACACCACTATTTTGTTAGAACTACTTATATTCAACCTCCAAATTTGCCTTGATTAAGGATGATGAGAGTGATGGGTTACTATATATTTAATGAAAATTTCCATACCTCTTTTGAAACTTACGTTACTGAACAAAACATTTGGATACAAGTGGAAGATAATTGGAAAGAGAGATAAACTGGCACGCACAGAAAAGAGAAGTAACATTTTCAGAGAAAGATAACCACAGTGACAAGATAGCAAACATCTTCAATGTAAAATTAGGGACCTGAGGAGCATTATTTGGTTGTTTCTTTTAGCATCATTCCTGGAAACTTTGTCATGAAGAAAGCATTGGTGTTGGCTACCCTAAACTTTTCTCATAGAATTAAGTTTAGCTGGGTGCTGGTCCTGTCACTCCTTCCTGTGACTTCATAGACATTCTGTCTAAACTGGCACAGATAACTATTGGGAACAGCAGATAATAACTCAGCTTCCTTCATATCTCATGCAAACTATCTGTCAAATTCTCTAGATAGCTACCCATCTGCATTTCTGTACCCACTGTTCATTAATTCCAAGAACAGACAAAAACTGTCCAGTTAGGACCTCGGCAAAACGAAAGTTAGATTCTTCTTTTGGGTAATTTAAAACAGCAGGTATTAAGTACAACCATTCTAGCTGAATTACAAAGGTAGCAGTCATACAGGAGTTTGATAGCAACCTATATGCCTGAGTTAGGTAAGTTCCATTTGCAGCTGTCTAACAATTATCAGTATTCACTATCCAAGAATACCACAAACTGTTCATATGAGAACTATACTTGTCAGAAACCATGATTACCTTCCCCCTCTGAGGAACATGAATATAGATAAGAGGTAATGATGAGATGTTTAAACAATATCCCAGTAGATTATGCACTCTGCAGGTGGATGCATCAGAGCCTGCCCTTGGTTACATAGTCAACTTGACCAAAATGTGAGCCTCTATATATTCATCTTTCTTAGTAGTCATAATATCTATGGCATCTTGTTTAGAAAAAGGGCCTTTGTAGATATAATTTAGTTAAGGATCTTGAAATAATATTGTTACTATTTGTTTAGGTGGGTCCTAATTTAAATGAGTATCCTTGGAAGGAAGAAGCAGATAAAGAGTTGACAGCCAGAAGAGAAAGAAGCTAAAGGAGACAGAGGGAGAGACTGGAATGACTCAGCTGCAAGCCTAGGAACGTCTGGTGTCACAAAAGGCAAAGGATGGATGATTTTGTGAAGCATATGACTCATGATGGAAGCATTGCCCTGTTAGTATCTTGATTTGGAACTTCTGGCTTTAACTTACATATAGCATTTATTACTATTTGGAGTGTCTTAATTAGTGATAATTATATAATTGCTATATAGATTATATATAGAAATTGTGAGAAATTAAATTTTAAGAAAGCTTCCCAGGCCGAACAAATGGAACACATCTATGATCCCAGCATTTTAATGGTAGAGAAAAGAGGACAGAGTTATTTATTTTTCCTTTTTATATGTGTCTATGTGTTTTGTACATCAATATATACACATACATCCACACATACACATAAATGTACATTTTGACTGACTTCATGAGTCCAAGTCTATCAGTCTCTATCTTCACCATTGAGGTAGAACCTCTCATTTGAATCTAGAAAGCTCACTGATATAAATGACTAGGGCAGCTAAACAGCTTTCTCAAAAACCTATCTCTATTATCCAAGTGAATGAGTTATATGTGATGGCCACTAAGACTCCAATTGGCTGCCATGCTCACCCAGCATTAGTATGGTTGATGAGGCTATTCAATCTATTCCTCATCCTTGTGTGTCAAAAACTTTATCCTCTGAACCATCTTGAAAGCTCAAAAATTTAGAGTTTTACTCCAGAATGATGTGCACAAGAGGACCATGTAACACTGAATTCAAGGCTAGGAAATTAGTTACATAGAAAAATATTTGCCTAAAAGTGAAAAGTCCTTGGCTTAATTCCTAATATTATAAAATAAAAGCTCTTGGAAAGATAAATAAGTAAATAATTTTGTCATTCTTAGTTGTATTATATAAAATTATTATTTGATTAACAAGACAAACATATGACAGTTGTATCTGTCTTTCAGCTAAGCATTCAGTGACCCAACTTTCATCCTGAAGACATTTTATTCTCTGTCCAGTGTTGTTACATATTAAGACTTGGTTTGATTTCCTCTTTGCAAACTATATATGTATTATGTAAACTTTACTGTACATATTACTCACATATACAATATAGGCAACTAAAGTAATCCTTTCCGTTAAGTGACAAATTGAGTTAATAAACTTCAAGAAAAACCACTTGATTTCTTAACTTAGATGCTGACGGTTTCTGTGTTTGTTTTACAATTAATTATCACATTGTATTTGTGACCCTTCAGAACTTGCTGAGGTTTCTGCGTCTGGCTCTATCTTTGGTACTGCTTATAATCTTGTGGATGATGGTCTTAATTGTATATTGAGTATGTAAACATGAGAGATTTGATCATGGTTAATACTGTTTAGTTTAATAAATGAAGCCAACTGCATACAAACTTTGATGACAAGTTAAGATGGTATTACAAATAACGTGATCGTTACTTGTAGACTGCTACCATGGGATTTTCGTTTTTGTTTACATACTGTATTTTTATAGAAATAATTTCAAGATGACTTATGAAGTGAAATATGCTAACTAAATAGGGTATAGAAAAGGCCTGCCTCTAGGAAACAGTCATACTATTGTCCATGGCAACATTGGTGATATTTTGTTTGTGATTTAACAAATCTTACCTGATGATGAGAGTCTGGAGCTAAGCCACTAGTTAGCCATAGTTAACAGGCAGTGGTGCCATAAATTTTTAGTTTTATTTCAGTATGAGGAGGCAAAGTCATATAGATCTTTGTGAGTTCAAGGTCATTCTGGGCTACATTAGATTGATCCAGTCTCAAAAAGAAATGTCAATGTGCCAGGTGGTGGTGGCCCACACCTTTAATCCCAGTAATTGGGAGTCACATGCCTTTAATGCTAGCACTAAGGAGGTGGAGACAGGACGAAAGGATATGGCTGTGCAGAAAAAAGAATATAAATTTGGAGGACACAGGAGATAATTGTGTTTAGTCTAAGGACACAGGATCATGCCCCCTTTGGTCTGAGGATTTGGTAGCGATAAAAAGAACTCTAGTGGCTGGCTGCTCTGTTTCTCTCATCTTTCAGCTTTCACCCCCTAAGATCTGACATCAGGTTTTTATTATTAAGACCAATTAGAAACCGTGCTACAGTTGTGTAGTGAAAAGCGGAGCGCAGGCCTGTTTTTCGTCCCACCCGGCTCCCACACACCTAGCTTATACCCTGAAATAATAACACACAAATTGTATTCATTTAAGCACTGCCTGGCCCATTATATCTAGCTCTTCTTGGTTAACTCTCACATCTTGATTAACCCATTTCTAATAATCTGTGTACCACCAAGTGGTGACTTACAGGGAAGATTCTAACCCACATCCATCTTGGGCCGGAGCTTCATGCAACTGCCTGACTCGGCTTTCTTTCTCCCAGCATTCTGTTCTGTCTTCTCCACCCACCTATGGGCTGACCTATCAAAAGGCCAAGGCAGTTTCTTTATTAACCAATGAAAGTAAC
>LOEQ01007178.1:47352-61833 GCA_001685075.1 Bramus lutescens | reverse complement strand
CTTGGGCCGGCCGGAGCCTCATGCATCTGCCTCGGAGAGGAGAGTCATGGCGTCCACGTGACTTGGCTTTTTTTCTCTCAGAGTCCTGTTCTGTCTACTCCACCCACCTAAGGGCTGGCCTATCAAAAGGCCAAGACAGTTTCTTTATCAACCAATGAAAGCAACACATAGAGGGATGACCCTCCTACATCACTTGATAACTTACTGTCCATTAAGCACAGAAAATGTAAAGTTTGCATATAAATAATGGTAATAAAAATTAAATTAAATATACTCTTTCATTAAGACCTATTTTGTCCATAATTAGTACTATTTGCATTTATAATGCTTGAGAAAAGTTGCCATAAATAAGAAGTAACCTTGGTCACATTATTTTTATTTCAATATATTATGTATAATCACTATTGAAATTTTACACAGTCATAAAATTTCCCAGCACACTAAATTGAACTTAAGAGTAAAAATATTTATAAGTTTAATTTATTAGACTCACAAGTAGTACTTAACTACTTGAGAAGATTTATTAGAGTACTTAATAAGAAAACCAAATGCATTAATTATGCAAATGCAGTTTAAAACTTTAGTGAATTTATCTAAGTTTGTGTTTTACATCAAATATTAATCAAAAACACTTAAAGTGATTATAAAAATATGCATGGTAAATAAAAATTCTGACTCATATGGTTAAACAAACACTTGTGAAACATAGTTCTAAGCTTAATAATTTGAATTAAGAGAATAAAGTTTAATTTTAAATAAAAAGAAATACTTAAGTAGTATATATTTTTTATTAATAGACTTCATATTGTTAACCAGTTGATATAAATATTGTAGAGTTTGTTGCATATACTTATGATTTTGCTCATATGTTAGTGTGTGTGTATGGGAGAGCTACTGCACATTACACAAGGTGAATATGAAGTTCTGAGGACAAATTGTTGGAGTTAGTCCTCCACTCAAATGTGTGATTCCCTGGGAAAAATTCAGGGTTGATAGCATATACTTTTTTCCACTGACTCATTTCAGTGACCCTCAAATTCCAAGTTCTATTTGGTTTCCAATAAACATTTGCTAAAGAAGGAAGAACAAGAAATGATACTAGTAAAGTTCTTGGCAATGAATGCAAAATGTTGAGTCTTTCAAATCAGCAAAGGAATTTTCATATAGAATTAAAATGTAAATGCTTGAAATGTTTGTTATACTGTGCTAGTAAAAGCTCTGGCTTGATAATTTGTCATAACCAGAACCTGGAAACAACCTAAATGCACCTCAATCCAAGAACGAATAAGGAAAATGTGATACGTTTACACAATGGAGTATTACACAGCAGAAAAAAAAATAATGACATCTTGAAATTTTCAGGCAAATGGATGGATCTAGAAAACATCATATTGAGTAAGGTAACCCAGACCAAGAAAGACAAATATCATATGTACTTACTCATAAGTGGCTTTTAGACATAAAACAAAGAAAAAAGAACCTACAGTTCACAGTCCCAGAGAACCTAGACAACAAAGAGGAGCCTAGGAGAGACATCCATGGATCTAATCTACATGGGAAAGTTGAAAAAGATGAGATCTCCTGAGTAAATTAGGAGCATGGGGGCCTTGGGAGAGGGGAGAAGGGAGGGAAGAGGCTGGGAGGGAAGTGGAGAAAAATAGCTCAATAAAAACAATTTACAACAAAAGCTCTGGCTTGGAGATTGGTTAATTCAAACAATCTATTATTATAGAAACTGTGATAAAGAAAAGACGGTTTCTTATGAAATCTGGAGGGCCATATCATCTAGACTGGTTGACAAGAAAGCCTTTTTAATTCACCCATCTTGTTTCCCTGGCCTTTGTGCCATAGTTTGTACCACAACATCCAGGTTTTCTTTAGGATGAATTACAATGCAATATAATGCATACATACATTTCACAAATGTAATATCAAGTACTGAAACGTTCTACTCAGATTTTTCTTCTATGTATTTTATTGTCCATTTCACTTAATTTGTGAATTCAGCTTTGCTAACTTCTAATACAATTTTTATGGAAATAATTCCCAATTTTCATTTATTTTGTTGGTTACCTAGTGGACGATAAAAATTAAGAACAATATTTAAGAACACAAGTACATAAAATTTAAAAATGAATATAACATGCTTTTGAGTTTTTAAAGGATCAAATTCATAATACAAGAGGGGGAGAATTATTTTTAAAAAAAACTTGATAAAATTGTGATCAAATATTGTCATGATCTACCTAGATAAAAAAGAATCCTGGTTACCTCAGGAAGGTAATGATGTAATATCAGTTTTATAAGACTTCATCTATGCATTATTATTCACATGACAGTGTTTGAAAAGTGAAGTATAGTTCTGAAATAAATCACAAATCTGGTAAATGGATGTCAGGATAAATACATGGAATTGGAAGAAATGTCTTAATATGTTCTTTTTTCTTTGTGTCATCTGGAGTCCCTAGCTCAATTATCTGTGAAAAAATATTGTAAAATGTTGCTCTTCTGTCCTTATAATAGGATGTTCCATTAAGAGAAGAGAAATTAAAGAAGACATCGTTCTCCAAGGCTAGAGACATGCCTAGGAGCTCTGTTGAACTAATGAAGCTGACAACATGTGCTCATAGTATATAGTCATTTGAAGACCATGTGCCATTTCAGACTCTCATGTGTTATATAAAGTCATCTCTCTCTGATAATCAGAAGTAGGAGCTGGGGATGCAGCTCAGTTGATAAAGGTCTTGCTTAGCCTCAATGATCTGTGGGTTTGATTCCTAGCACCTGGTAAACAGGGCCAGATGGCACATGACAGTAATCTTAGCATTTGGGAGGTGGAAACAAGAGCAGCCTTGAATATGTATTGAGTTAAAGGCTAGCCATGTTGTCCTAAGAACCTGTTCAAGAAGGAAGGAAGGAAGGAAGGAAGGAAGGAAGGAATGAAGGAAGGAAAACAGATGTGCAGAAGTGATGTGAAATTCAGATATTTGGCATTCATTAATGAATTCAATAGAATCCACGTTGTTTGTTCTTTTTAAAAAAATTAGTGCTCTTAAATTAAAATGTATTCACATAATATCCCACTTAACTTAATTTTTGCTTCAACTTCTCTCATGTACCCCTCATTGCTCACAAATTTCTGTCTCCTTTTAAAATATATGTGTTTGTGCATGTGTCCATATGTGTGTGTAAATTCTTTTACACTGATCTACCCAGACAAAATTCATATCTCTAAACTTCCAAACAGAATCACATCCACAATATCTATTGAAATTTATCAACTTCCCATGAACTAAGTGAGAAGCAAAAAACTTAGCTGCCCCTGGGATGCAACAGGGCTGTAGATATAGGCTGAAAATGTGTAAAGTGGCAGAAATGGTCCTAAAAGGAGTAGCTATCCAAGCAAGTTTCTACCTTGCATTTTGTTTTTAGCATATATTACAATCTTAATTTTTTTCACTAGTTCCTCTCAGAGCTTTTCCATATATTTTACTTGAAATAATAGCTCTACTATAATAAATCAATCTTCACACTGAAGTTTATATAAATGACTGATCAAAAATTGAAAAGAAGGGCAAATAAGACAAACATGAATTACTTCATGTTAGATACTTTTTAAATTAGCCTGGATGTTATTAACAATATATATTTCAGTCCTAACTTTTCTACTCTTCCTTATCTTCCCCCTCCATCTTCAATCCGTTTTCTCCTCACTAGAAGTAGATTACAGTGGGTCTTCCTTTTATATAGTTGCCATCACATATTGCACATTTGTAGCTTTCTCATGGTTTATACTAAGAAGAACTGCTAAATTTCATTAGTGATTGCTGGGTTATGCATCTACATTTTTCAGCTTCTCTGTGCATGGGAAATTTTCTTTTCAAACTGGTGCGGGAGAATTGTCTGTTTTCTGTCAATCATGTTTTAAATAAATACTGATTGGCCAGGCAGGAAGTATAGGTGGGAAAAACAGACAGGAAATAAAAATGATGCAATGAGAACAGGAGAATTTTGGGAATGAAGTTGATTCTTCCCACTCCTGCCCAGATCACCGAAGCAGCAGGATTTGATCTACCCCACTGAAAAATGTACTGAGCCACCTGGCTAACATAGATCAGAATAATGGGTTAATATAAGCTACAAGAACTAATAAGTATCCTGAGCTAATGGGCCAATCAGCTTTATAACTAATAGAGATCTCTGTGTTATTTTTTGGGGGGCTTGTGGGCTGTGGGGCACCGGGCAGGACATAAACCCCAACAAGCAGGCCCCGCTCCATGTTACATCAAACTAAAATTTTTCACCAAAACAATCTCTAAAATGTTAGATATATAGCTCATTTCAAGCATGGCATTCAAAGCATTTTAAACATGATTGTGTAAAGCCAATTTTATATGCAGAAATATTCTGCTGCTGTGTGTTAATTAGTATGTTGATACAATAATAGTCAATACAGTAACACAGAATGCTAGTGAAGCAACTGGGATATTTCTTTGTAACAGTTTTGTTGAGTGTTAATTGTATGCAAGGCTCTGCACATAGTACAGAAATACCATAATATTTTGAATATCTTCTATTATTCAGAACAAAGAAGGCACATTACTTTGTGATAATGCCACACAGATAACTTTTATACACTCCCACAGAGTGTTGATCTTCAATTAAATGTCATGGAAGCTCTTGACTGAGAATACCACAGATTGCCAAGTTGCCCCCACTCCCCAAACTGGCAGCTGGTTTTGTCATCAGAAATGCAAACAGTCCAATCCCATAAATTTAAGGGGGAAAAAAAACCCTTTATATGAGAGATTGCCCTCTATTTTCTTTCCAAATAATAGCATTTCTCATCCTCTACTCCTTATAGCTTCGGCGTAATCTATATGCAAATAGACGTTTTATAAAACCCGATTCCCACTCAGATGAAGCTCACAGAAGACTTTAAATGTACTTTTGGCTTGCTGACAACAAACATTTAGGAAAGAAAGGCTGAAACTCACAAAAGCTTCCTTACAATAGGGGAATTGGTTCCGAGGGCCCCCAAACTAATCTGGCAGAACTAGCAGGAAGGAGGGATGGAGGACAGGTGAGCGCTGTGCAAAGTGTTAGGAATATCGGTGGTTGTCTTACTCTCCAGACCTGTCATTCATGATCAGCTAATTAAGGGACCTTTACCCAGACTAGTGTTAATTTGTTACTTAACCCATATGGAAAATTTTCACAGCTAGGAGTCACACATTAAAATGCGGAGATATTTAGTTTTAAACAAAAGGAAACTTGAAAGATATGAGATGATGAAGAAATGATTTCTATTTGTTTGTGTGTTTGATACAGTGTGCCTTATAGGCATTGATTTTTGAATAAGTCAGTGTTCTGTGCAGTATGTTAAATTCTAATCATTTGACATGTAATGGGAGTCATGTGTCTGATTAAACTCATCTTCCATTCTAAGCTTGGAGACTAATTATATCAAAAATGTCCATGTACCTCAGACTGCTTGGACTTGATTGACAGGGACAGCACTTACTGTCAGGTTCCATTTAAGCCTGGCCCCTCCATGCCATGCAGCTTTCATGTTTCAAGCTATGTAAGTCTTTTACCCTGTCTCTTGGGATGATTTTTTTTAAATATTGGTCAAGTATGCTGTTTCAGGCTTTACTTATGTTTTTGAAAGCTAACAGTAATGTCATTGTTTAGAAACATTTAGTTGCTGACTTAGGAAAATTATCTTTTATTATTACATTAAGCACAATTTTAAGGTGACAGCAACATTTTGTATCACACAGCTTTTATTTCTGAGGAAAAAAGCAAAACCCACATTCTTAGAGAACTGTGGTATAACAAAAGCAATTCCAGAAAACAATCAGTTGTAATGGATTCCAATGTTTACAAACTTGCAAAATGTGTACAAGTATTTTGGGGACTGGAGGGACAGCCCAGAGGTTAAAATCATTTTCTGCCTTTGCTGAGTATATGATTTCAATTCACAGAACTCTGATCAGCCATCTATAACTATGGTAACTCCAGCTGGAGTGGAATCTATCATCTTCTTCTAACCCTCTTGGGTACCTATAGCCACTTTGAGTTCACTCACAAAAATGCATACAAATTTACTTAAGTAAATATAATAAATTTCTTTTGTCAAACTTGAAAAATAGACTTTTCCTATAGAATTATTAAAGATAGTAGCCAATGAGGTGAATTGTTGGATAAAGGCACTTTCCACCAAGCATAATGACTTGGTTTGGATTCCAGATCCCACTTTGGAGAAAGAGACAATCTGCTCTTGCAGATCCCTGATCTCCATAGGCATGCCATTTTCAGCATGCATCCCTGCACACACAATGGCACACAAATCTATTTTATTTTTGATAAAATTGTACTCAAGCAACAAAAGTACCCAAGTAAAACTTTTTTGTATTATTTAGAAATAAATTCCAAACGCAAATAATCTAAACACAAAAATATTAAAAATTAATTTATGATGTGACCTTTGAAGATTGTAATAATAGAGTAGAGACTACTGCATATTTCTCAGTTATTATATTGCAGGCATCATCTCTTTAGATGTAGAATTCAGCTACTACTCACAACTATTATATGAGGTAATAGGCTCTTTATTGTTTATGTTATATAAATGAAGAAATAATACCTCAGAAATTTTAACTAATTTTTCCAAAGGCGTGGATAAGTAGATGTTTGAAATTCATTTTCAATCTAAAATGTGTCTCAGAAAAAGACATAGTTTGTAAGTATCATGATCATTCGATCATATGTTCATTACATCTTTAAAGAAGTTTGAATCTATTTATTAGCCATTTATATAGTCACTGCTATAATCACTTCTCTCAACATGAACCACACCAGTAGTGTTGAAACTACTTCTCTCCCTCTGAAGCTAAACAGACAATGGGCAGACAACCAAAATAAATGGGAATCTTTATTTCATTAAGCATCTAATAAACATAGAATACTAAACAAAGAGTGTAAAGATCCTGAACATAAATTAAGATTAGGAAGGGTCACAGACTTAGACTTCTGTGGGGAAGCAAGTTTGATCAAGATACCATTAGTAACAGCCACATGTAGTCAGTTGCTTCTAGGCCAGAAGTCATTTCTTCTTTCTTTATTAAGATCCCTTCTACATATAAAAGGTACAGTAGAGGAGACATTAGATAGAAAACTGTGTCCACTCTATATTTGAAAGATATATGCATGCATACAGATATGTACATAATTCTATGTGTAAGCCAAACTAACATATTTCTATGGTAGAGTTATTATATACAATGAGATATGGACCTAATATCAGAGCTTGTCTCTGTATCCTGTGGCTTGTCCTAATAACACATTCACAGCATTAATTCTATTTTTTTATTTCAATTAAACACTTAGGATGTCCTGAAACTTTTAAGACTCTGATGTGATCTAGGACAGCAAAAGCAGTAAAAAAGGTTTTTGTCATATATCTTATGAGTAAGAGATTTATTCTTAGTCCATATCTTAGCAAACTCTGCAGAAATTTTTTCTGCCCTTTCAGCATGAAGAACTTTTAAGCCTTCATCTTAAAAGATCACTTTATGACTTCTTTTACATAGTTGGCTTTTCAGCATCATGGGTTTGGTGCTTTAGGACATTATTAATTATAATAAGAACCTGTGTGATGCACTAAGGCTGCAGTCATTTAAAAACCATGTCTAATAAGTGACTAACAGGTAAGTGGAATCTACCACAAACTAGTCAAATAACTGATTGACACCCTAGGTGTGGTACAGCATAGGACAGTGAGATTATTCACCACACTATCCAAATTAGAGGATAATGTAAAGCTTCTGTATTATAAATCTCTAGAATTTTCTATTTAATATTTCTCAATGGCATCTCACCTTGAGAAGCTGAAACTTCAGAAAACAAAATTGTAGATAAGGGACTTGTGACTATTTTTTTTTATTTTCAATTTGATTGTATTAAAGAATATTTAGGGGATTTGAGAAACACAGTACTCTAATTGTGACATGATTAGATAATGACATTTATAAGTTAAAGGACTCATCATTTGATTAATTCACAATATGATTGCACTTTTACAAAATGATGAAAAAAAAGTAGTGAGGTCTAGCTGAAGAAAGTAGGTTCCTTTGCTTTGGGTCTACTTCATGCTCTGACCTGTCCTCGTGCTAGGTTACTATGCTTGTGTTTGACGCTGGAATGAATGGACAGTCCCTGACATATGCTCCTGACGCCTTGCTCTTTATGAATACAGGGCACCATGGTCTTAAGCCTCTGACACAGTGAACGAAAACAAGTCCTTCTTCTTTTAGTATTTATGGCAAGTTATTATTCCCCACAATAATGAAAAGCAATTGGTATATGAGCGATTCAGTATTGCTTTTAAAAATCAAATATTTCAAATGCATTAAGCAATACACGAAGTGGCCACGCAGTTCATCACGTAGTGAGCTACACCCATAAGGGCCCCTGGGCTGACTAACAACTTGCCTGAATTCCTGCTGATGCATCCTGCTACCAGACAGAATCAGGCTTTTTTAATTCCTGAATCCTACAAAGATTTTTAAAGATGATCCTTTATTTGCTAACTGTATTCTAACTCCTTATATCCACAGAGGAGCGTAACACTCACTCTGCATCAAAACAAAGGAACGAACAAACAAAATCCTTCGTTTTGCAATGGGTAGCAACTTTACAGATAGCCACAAGGGTCAAAATACAGAGAATGTGTGACTATGTGATGCTCGGTCCTGACTGAAATATTTACAATGCAATCCTAACATAGAAGTCTTAGGAAATATCAGAGAATAAGGGGGCTGGCTGCAAACGTTTGTAGAAAACAGGAAACCAGAGGACCTTCTTTAAGATATTTCTTCTAGATATGAGAAGGAAGATGCACAAGTGAAAGCTAAATTATATGGCTGCCATAAAAAATCCTACATAATAACCACAGTAGACATGCAATGTGCACAAGGAAAACTCACAAGGTCCCATGCGTAGATGCATAACTACAGGTCATCAATGTGATGAGTAAAATCTTTTCTACAAGGACAATCTCCCTGATAGGTTAGCTCTAAACACGCACATATAGGAACAATAAATGGACTCTGAGTGTGTGTGTGTGTGTGTGTGTGTTTATAACAATGCTCATTAAGAGCTCAGAATTTGAGAGTGTATTAAAGGGCACAGAAGAATTTACATGAAAAGAAGAGGGTATAGAAATGATGTAAATACAATACTCACATATGAAATCTTCAACATTTTAATTAAAAATAAAATATTATTTCTTTTTCTGAAAGGGAAAAAGTTCTTTAAATGTCGAATAGCCCATGATATGTTTTTTTAAAGATATCTTGTACAATTTTCCTTTGAAGATTAATACCTGGTTCAATAAGTTGTAACACATATAATATACTCAAACTTGTGTAATGTTTATAGTATAAACAGAAATATATTCTAAACACAAAAAATTATGAATAGATATTATATAACCAACAGTGCATGGCAAGATATGAAAATGTTTAGAAAATATTTGTAACATATACAAGAAAACAGTTTTGGTTAATTCAATATTGAGACTACAGAGAAGGTTTTGTGCATCCTAAGCAATCACTTCACCATTGTTATCACACCAGTGGAAAACACTGTTTTATGGACATGACTGCTGCATATTTATTTTTAGTTTAGGAAAGCAGCTGTATTTTCTGCTATTGTCCCCTCCTTCTTCTCTGTCCCTTTGCCAAAAAACCATAAAGTCAAAGGGGACAGATGTGGCAAGAAAAACTTTGTCCAGCTTGTGAGCATGACGGAAATAGCCTTCTAAGAGTTGCTTCAGTGAGACAGCTCACCTTTATTTTACAGTGAGGGGGCATATAGAGAAGGGGGAGAGTGGATGGGGCATAACCTAAATTTGCATTAAACAACACATTCCTATCATAAAGGCTGGGATACAACGTCTAGTTATCATATGGTAGCTTCTGTCATAACAGCTAAGGCACCAAGCCTAGCCACCATGTGTAGCAGCAGAGGGTATGAGTCTGTCAGGAACTGTGTCAAGGATTATGTCTGAGGTAAGTCAGGAATCTGGGCCTAGAGACAGTCTCCAAATAGAGTCAGGTAGATAGCAAGAAAACTCCACTGTAGGGAAAGGAGTCCTCCATGATGCTTTAAGCTTCAAGTGAGCTGCCAGGCCATGATTGACTATAACCTCTGACCAGCAGGGCCGCCAAGCATTCCACTATCAAAAAATCTACATTACCTTTTGAAATGATCTAGCTCAAGCGAGAAGAGAACACGAGACTCTAACAAACCCACTTAGCAGTTTATTAGAGGGGGAAAGTGCATACAGGCCTGGAAAAAATGGAGAGAGAGAGAGAGAGAGAGAGAGAGAGAGAGAGAGAGCAAAGATGGTGTGTCCAGCTTTTAAAGGCTGCCTAGCACATACGCACAGGGGGAAGACGTGGCTACATCACATGCTGATGATGGGCAAGCCGGAAGTGCAGCCTTCTGGGTGGCTGAATAATTACACCTTTCCCCCCATAAAAATTAAAACAAACAGAGTCATCTTTAGAACACACTGCAAACAAGATTTAGAGTCCTGGTCTATAGTGATAGGTAGAGAAAATGAACATAAGTTAGATTCGTTTTGGTAATATGAAGAGTTAACCCTGTATTAGTTAATTTTAAATGTTAAGGACAGTATGCAGGAGGCTGAGAAACAGAGAAGAATCACTGAGTATTCAGGACAGAAAATTTCAAAACCAGATTTTGGGGAAAATGTATAAGATCAGATAATTATGCTATGTCAAAATTGTGATCTATAACTTTCCCTTGTCATGGTAGCTGAATAGATGTATTTAATCAATTAGGAATCTTAGGGAGAGAAAGTATTGAAAATGATTTTATAGACTTTCACACATATCGTAGAGATTATAGTTAGTGTAGGATTATACCTAAAGCCAAACTTTGATAATGGAGGAAGAAATAATACCAAAGGAACAGTAAATGTCACTCCTGATAGAATAAAGATCTGATAGGCTCCCACTGTTTTCTGAAAGATGCACAATGCTTGCTGAAGACTTCAGGGAGAAGCTCCTTACATAAATATTGTGCTAAAGAGAGAGGAGATAAAGTGATAGATCTTAATACCCTTCAAAATGTGTCACTACAGACAAGAATATCTTCAGCAAAGGAAGGTTTTATAAAGCTCTGGTGGCTCCATATGCTTGCAAACCCAATCCTTGCTACACTGGTCTTTTGGGGACATTGCAGACAACAACTACAAACTTTAAGTTCCTGAGGATATGGAGAATTATCCAAGTATTCCAGCACTATGTGTGACTTACACGATTGGGAAAAAATAGTCTTCTGTCAATGTTCCTTATACCCCATGGCAGCCTCGATGGGGTGTCATTGTAGGAGTGGAGAAAGTGGAGAAATGCCCAGCTTTTCATGGAACATATGGAACAGAGGCTCCTCTCTTCAGTTTCGCATGCTTTGTGGGCATTTTAACAAGTACTTCCATGAATTTTTTGATTAATTTCACATGCAAAAATTGAATATAGTACTTAAAAACATAATGTTGAAAATTAGCATTGTTTTAGCAATTCCTATGAATTATGCTGCATTTCATGTACATTGTTAAGTCATGTATATTTCATGTAGTGCCCTATGAAGTATGCAATGTGACGATTTGTTTTCTAATTGAAGAAAAATATTCAAAAAGAAATTTTAAAAAATGTACTCTAGTTTACACAGGCAGTTAGTAACAGAGTTGTAATGCAGGTCATCTTTATATCCATTGTGATCAACTCAACAAACCTACCTGAAAATAAAATGTTACTAGAAATTAAATGAGGACAATTGAATTATAATACTTCACAAATTCAAAACATTGGTTTGTATAATTTACTGTCTAAATTAATTCTTTAAAACATATATAATATATATAATGATATATCAGAGAAAAAAGAGGCTATCAACTTGAAGGGGGCAGGAGGTGTTAAAGAGGCTAGCTGGGAAGGGCTGTGGGTGAAAAGATGGAGTGTAAAAGTATAATGCAATTCTATTTCAACTTATATTATTTTTTGAAAAAAGAAAACTAAGCCTATATCTAAAACGTTTGAGGAAAGTGGTTATATTTTAAGGATCCAGAACTCACTGCCCAGAAATCAAGTCCAAACCGTGGCATAAAAGATTAAGATAGGTGTTTCTAGATTCAATTCTATCAAGAGAAATAGTAATGACAGCAAACCCATGATGATACTATGAGGACTCTTTGAGAAATAAAATTTCTTTAAGAGTCTGGCCATAGAAATTGCACAGTACAAGGCCTTAGTTGTTATTTAAATCCAGTGCAGCTTTGGAAAAGATGAGTGTTAGATGAAATAAATATACTGATGCATTCATATCCTTGAGGTATAAGTCATACTCGTATATCTCTATGCTAATAATTTGTTAAATTAATAACTAAATTAATAAATTGTTCAATCCACCAGTGTGAACAGGATCACTGCTAGAGTGAGGCACTTCAACTCATATCAAGTATATAATTATCCTCATCATCAGAGCCACTAATTTAATCTTATGTATATGGTCAGTTTAAATTATCAGCGTGAGTTATATCATGATCTTTTAGGGAAAGGTGAAATTATAAAATTATCACCAGGGAAGATTGGCATACTGACTTGAAGAAGAAAAAGGTACAACAAGTTCATTGAAACCTGATTTTGGCTTTCTCTACATTTTCATTGTCCAGGCTAGAGTTTCTGAGATAGAAAAAAAAAGTCATCTAGTACGATAAATTGTCAGGAATCTGAAAATTCTGGTTATGGAAACAAGCTAGCTTTATAGAAGTGTTTTCTTTTTAATTTTTAAAATTTAGATACAAAACTTCCAGAGCTCCTAACTATGGATCCCTTCATTGTGCACAAAGTTTATTCCTGATATATGCACGACCTTTACTACCTAATATTGTTTAATATCACCCATTGATGACTGTGAACATGGTGTTCCGTGATTCTAAGTCCCAGGCTCTAGGTTCAGTGATTTCCCTGTTTCCTTAACTTCCTTCTCCCCCATGATAAACAACTCAAACTTAGGCTCCATCCACAACCTGATAGCTTGTAATTTAAAGAGTGATTTGATTCAACCTTCCAGAATACAGAATGGGTAATCAGAAGAACTCAGGGCATGTTGTTAGTGGCTTTTATTACAGACGCTTTCTTATTACCATTTTACTGTATGCATTAACATCTTATTTTCATTGCTAACTCAGTCCCTATTTTTATGTAAATAGTGGCCAACCTCTGGTTCTCAATATGTTATTGAAAATGCACACTCGGAAGCATGTGCATTTACTAATTAAAATCACTCCAGGTTTTGTAGGAACAGTAACAACAGTATTCTGGATAGTTAAGTTTTCTTATTTCATGTTGTTGCTTTAAGTTCAGTTTTACATTTTGTTTAATGGGTCTCTGGCCATGTTTTAAGTAACATGATAAATGACAAACAATTTAATGAAATATTATTGAAATAAAATGAAAGATTCAAAGCTCAATAAATCTAATATAAACTGGAAAAACGACATTTTGTGATTGATGATTATTTGCAGAAATGAAGACATTTTTGATTAATATATGGAAAGCATAAGCAATATTTATAAATAATATTAGAATAAACCAATTTTTGTAAGGTTGTCCTATGGGAGTTTTCTGTTGAAATTGATTTTTATATCGATTACTAAATGTACGTTTCAAAACATCATTTTTATTACCTTTGAACATCTTGTAGAAAGATTTCTTGTTAACTTATTTGTTTCAGTATTTTATCAGATTAAATATTAACAAATTGGAATTTCTTCAGCATTTATATATCATGAGAAATGTAACTGAACAAAAACATCTGAGGGGATCTTGTTATTGTTGATTTGGGTAGAATGAATTGTCTTTAGCTTTAGTAGAGTGATCTTAATAAATCATGTTTCTTTTTCAAGTTTTTTTTTGCTTTCTTCAGATGGGGTCTTCATTTATAATAAGGAAAGAAAAACAAAGAAGGACAGGAATTAAGAAAGAAGAGAAAGAAAGAACAGGGAGAAGAGAAGAAAGAAGAGTCAGGTTGGTCTTGAATTTATGGAAATCTCCCTGTCTCAGCCTCCCAGGTTTTGGGGTTAGAAGTTTGAGAAACAATTCCTGGATTACACAGGAGCCTGTTACAGATATGCTAAAAATATATTTCTATTATCAAATAAATATAACAAATACTAATAGATACATCCCAATAGATACTAGTTCATGTGTGGTAGTTAAAATAAGCTAAGTAGGAAATAATCTACTATTTTTGATAGAATATATCATAAAAATATACCACATTTTATATACTATATTTTTTAAAAATATTTATTTATTATGTACACAACAATAATTGTGTGTATGCCTGCAGGCCAGAAGAGGGCACCAGACCTCATTACAGATGGTT
>LOEQ01007178.1:5305-26744 GCA_001685075.1 Bramus lutescens | reverse complement strand
TATCTATCTATCTATCTATCTATCATCTATCTGTCTGTCTGTCTGTCTATATCTAGTTGTTGCTAGTTGAACTGTAAAATATAATATAAATAAAATATAATAGCCTTTCTGACCAGTCTATCAGTGTTCTAATAGAATAAGAAAGAGAAACTAAATAAATGTTTTAGCATGCAAAGTCATATTTTAATTGCTTTGCATAGTCACAGTTAATCATGACTTGATGCTTTCAAAACTGAGGGAAATTTAGAAAACGTAATATTTAAGTGTTTTTTTCTGTGTTTTTCTAAACAACTTTATTTTATGAAAAGTTGTGTGACTCTTTTATCTTGAAAATTTTTATATTATCTGTTAGCATTTTTAATTAATGTTTTATTCTAATATCACATAGTCACATATTTTGTTCCTTTTTTGTGTTTATGAACATAGGTAAATGGTCTTTAAAGACATATTCAGTGCTCCAATATGTTTCTTTTTATATCAAGTTTACAATAACAGTTGAAATTGAGTCAAGTTTTGATTTTGATAAATCAAGATCTTTAGTCCTAGACAGAAGGTTCTCAAGCTAAAGACTAGACAGACTATCAACCAACATGATTAAAATTCAGTCTTCAAAATATGCTAATAGGAAGAAAAATTATGCTTCAACATGTCGTATCATCCAAATGGCTTGAACATGAAACTCAAAATGAGCTTACTCTACTCTTCATAGAATATTCAGAGCAATCCTGCATATTTTAACATTGCAATGAGAATTTAATGGAAATTAGGAAAAGTCTTTTGCTACCAAGTCATTGAATTATTGAATAAAGTAATTCTGAATGTATATGAGAATGTCAATCTGGTAAGTGTACAATAATCCCATTTTTAATGCAACATATCAAATGTTGCATCTATTATTTTTCTATTCAGAAAATTCTGCCAATATTTTCCTTTTAATTATATTTCACTATTTGATTTTGTTTTCCATACTAAATCATTATTTATTTATTCTGGGTAGTGAATAGCTCCAATCTTACAACATGCTATATAACTTTTCATTTTCTTTTGGCAATAACAGCATTCATCATACACATCATTAAGTAAACCAGACTAATTATTAATTTCATATTTGATTCTGGGATGCATGAACTCCATGTCATATTAAACATAGCACTTCACAACCTGTATGTGGAAAATGTAATAATTTTCTAATCTTGATAAAATGAACCAATATACAGGAAGACATTTTTAATCCAAGTGTTAAGGATAATAATTTAATATTAAGAACATGAACGACTAAAAAGATATGGGCTTTATAGGAGATGCTGAGGTTTGATTCATAAAGGAACACAAATGTATTTTGCAATGAGTCTGCAAACACAAGCACAATATATTTATCAACCTCAGCTGGACTCAAAGAAATAAACCAGTATATGATTGTGAGTACTTTCAAAGAACGGTGCCTGTTTTTTGTCTGAAACAAGATTGGAGGAATAAGGCCTTCGGGTAAGACTATGGCCTTCTATCATAGCCTCCAGAAGCAGGCCATCACATTCAGAATCACAGGAACCATGCTGATGGCAGAAAATATTTATATAACACTCCAATGACTGTGAATCATTTAGTGAGAAAAAACAACTGGACAGTTACTTTAAAAGTTAGAAGGAGGATAGCTGAAGGTTATCCAAAGACAAATGGCAACAATATTAAATATCATTTCCTTTTTAGGAATTTACTTGTCAGGAAGGAAGATCACATAAACTTTTTGATCAGTTAGTTGATATCATGAGACCAAAGTTTGAAGATTCATTCATTCATTGGCTAGATAGAAGAAAACTGGAAATAATAGAAATTAAAGCCCAATGTATCAAATACCAAGGGTTTAAAATTGAACATATTCTAAGCCAGCAATGTCTGTATTGGGGTTGTGTATGTAGAAAAATAAAGATGATAAGAAAAAGGAAAATTATACAGAAAAAGAAAAAGACTATTGATATATAAATATATCCAAACTGGAAGGATGGAAACAGATGGATTCCTAGGGCTCACTGACCAGATAACCTTCTTTAATAACAGCCCCAAACTAGTAAGAGAGTCTGTCTCAATAAATAAAGTAGACTGTGTCTGAGAAAGGGTATACAAGGTTGATTTATGTCATCTACATAAAAATGTACATGAATAGTATGTGTGTGTGTGTGGTTGTATGCATTCACAAGCACATGAACCAATACAGACAGGCACACATGATTGTCCTATGAACCATACACAGTGGAATCTTATATCTTATGATACATATTTCGTTAGCATTTCTGTTCTTTCTTACTTAAAGATATTTTTAGCACATAATTCCATTAATGTTGTCTAACCCCTGGAGTTAATGACACTAATTATAGCATATCACATTTACCATGTTCTTAAATAATATGAAGGATTTCTAGAAAATAATAGATAATATCCATTATGTGAATATGAGTGCAAAATATGACAAATTCAACATCAATAATACAGAGCTAGAACTTATTTTTTATATTTAATACGAACAATCATATATTGCCTAGGTGGTAAGAAGATCCACAGCCTCATGTCCTTTGACAGATAAGGAAGATACAAAAGAAAATGCTAAGAACAGAACAAAAGTAAGTATAAAATCAAAAACAAACATGGTAACTTTAGAATGACAACATTGCCTTTGTTGTTTTAAGTGTTTTGTTCCCCTGACTTGGAAGTTTCTGAGATGTATACTTTAAAAGAATGGATAATCACTTAAGTCAAGTTTTATGGTTTATTCTGCAGACTGCTTTGCTGTATTGTCCTGATGGTAAAATGTTACTTAGTAATGGTGCAGCAACTTCACTGGAGTCGTTTTCCAAAAGTACTTACAGCCTAACTGCTTACAGAAGCCAATTCAATTGTTCTTAGACCGGTTTATCTGAAAGCCTTTGAAATGTCTTCACTTTCATTTCCCTGACATGGTTAATTTATTGACCTTGTGACAGCCCTGCAGGAGTCCACCACCATAGGTATGAGACAAGAATTCAGTTGGTAACAGTCTTTCTAATCACTTATATACAAAGACATTTCAAAAGATGTGCTAAAGTAGAATCTGTTACTGCAAAATGAACTATAGTTAACTCAAATTGTTAGAAGAACTTTTATATGTAGAGCTGACTTAAACATTATATGATTGATGTGTTATAAAATTTTATTTATAACATTTATTTTGCTCTTTTGGAAATGTGTAAAGGAAAAAGTGTTGTGTATAAATAATAAAATAGCTGAAACATAGGCTTGTGATTTAAAGTAAAATGCATTGTAAACAAAGTATATAAAACCATTTTTAGAATATACAAAACAAAAATAAAGCAAATATCGAATAAGTAGCAGATTTATTCGAGATGCATTAATGGTTGCCACTATTCCTTGAGCTGTTGTTACAAGACTAGAGATGAACGCAGGGGTAGGGTTGAAGAGTAGGTAGGACATGGAGGCTTTGGCAAAGACAGCAGTCTCTGTCTTCCACATCTTGGCAGATAGATACCCATGGAGCATCAATTGTTCTTTCCAGGATTACATATATTTCTCGACTTTGCCATTGTAAAGTAAGGAATTTATACAGCATTTACTTTCTTCTTCTAGGTAACATAAAGAAAATAAAGATTTTTACTCCCCTGATTATACCATATGCATTCTTAAGTAATGCCTTATATTTATTTGAGAGTCCTTTCATTATTCATTTGGATGGAATAATTAACTAAAACATAAAAATTTGAAAGTGTATTTTTATTTATCACAACATTAGTTTGTAAAATGCTTGAAAAAGAAAACTCAGAGACCAAAGGGAACAGCAGAGATGTCGTAGGATATTAAACAAAGAGTGAAAATCCAGCCATTTTCCTCTCATTGTTGTTATAGCACCCGAACCAATTGCAGCCCTGCCTAATTTGTTGTGAAGGGATTACATCTACTTCCATAAAGGATAACACCTTAACTTTCTTAGTTTAAGAACTGACTTTTCGAACACTAAAGCAGCCTTAGGATGCCATTGAAATGATGAAAAAATAAAATATTTCATACTCTCAAGAATGTCTCAGTTTTCAACAATCATACACTGATGACTGAAAGTAAGTATTGTATGAAAGGCACTATGTACTGGAATTTCTTTAAATTGTCTTGTGTGCTGTTTGCTGTATCACTGGTCTGTGTCTTTACATCTCACTACTTGAAGTTGAAAAGAAGTAGATCAGACAGACTGCGTTAAATTATGATTTTATTCTGAGGTATACTTCTCAAATTTGAGAGGAGGACACTATGTACTTGTGTTTAATAGTAATAATAGTAATAATAATAATAATATAATGGAAGGTGTGAAATACCTAATGCTTATTAGAATTGATATTTGTAAATGGTGAAAACTTTATAAACTTAAACAAAAGAAAGACTAAATGATAATTAATCATTTGATGCTCTCTAGGATCAATTAACAATGTTTTAAATTGTGTTCAAAGTAAATAATTGAAGGAGCTGTCATATTTAAAGGCAAAGTTTGGCTGGTTTCTTTCGGGAGCCCCCCAAACCAAACTGTTCTGAAGTAAGTACATCTTTCTTTCAGATAATTGTTGATTCATTTTCGTATTCATGTAAAGAAGTTGAGTATAATTTTCTTAAGACAAATGGAGTTTCCTATAATTATAAACTTTGCTTTAGAGATTTGGGAGACGGGTAGAGATTGAAGCACCATTACTAAAGAGCTTGTTGAAGTCAACACCTCTGGGTACTACTGTAGACCTGCTAACACAAATTTACTTTTTCACAAATCATTGGCTCTTTTCCATTTTATTCATGAATATACTGAAGTTTCCTGTTTGGGACTCTTCACTCTATCTCACTCAATTTTAATATCTCAGACTTGTATTTTATTTCACTTTGTTATAAAACATATCAGTTTCTCCCTGCCTTTACTGCTAGAATTGAATACTTTAGTTTGAAAACATAGTTACATAAAATCATATAAAATATCTTTATTATAGAAACATTTCCACTGATGATTCATAGTACAGCACTTATTTTATCATTACTTTGGTGTTTGGGAAAATATACGGAAATATTTAGAAAAGAAATTTATTTTCAGTTTTTGGTCTTGCTATATATGTAACCTTGTTTAGCATATATATTAAAATGTAAAACAAATTTGCTTTATTTTAAAACTTTTCCTGTCATTTTTTTCCATTTGTGTATGTATATGTTTGGTATATGTCATTCATGTGCATGAACATATATGAACATGCATGCAGAGCCAGAGCTCAGCTTTGTTTATCTTCCTCAGTAGTTTTCTCATTTTTGTTTTGAGACAAAGATTCATGGAACCTGAAGTTTATCTATTCAGTTAGTATGACTGGCCAACCAACCCCATGATCTCTCTCTGGTCCCCAGAATTTAGATCATATGCATCCTGGAATTTTATATGGACATTAGGAATTGATGTCAGGTACTCATACTCTCCCAACAAGCCTGCCTCCTACTGTAATAGTGTAATACTTGCTCTTATGTGGCTATGATTAAACATCATAAGCGGAGGTTATTGAACAAACGTTCTAAGTTGGTTTATGTTTGCAGACGCATGCGTCCATTTTGACAGCAAGCGGCAGGTTTGTGATTGGGAGCAAGTAGTTGAACAATCACAATCTTAAAAGCAAGCAGGAAACACTGAGAGTGTACAGGAAGCCAAGTTAGACTATAAATACTCATGTCCTGCTCCCAGGAACATGCTTCCTCCAGCAAGGCCGCAGCTCCCCCATAAACAATCTAAATAGTGCTGTGACCTGGGGACCAAGCATTCAAATACACAAGCCTGTGGTCGACACTTTTCACCCAAACCGCCAAACTAATCAATCTATCTCAAGTCATTTTTTTTCATATTTTTACATTTTAATTTGCTTTATGAAGCACAGTATCACGCAGCTTAGTCTTGCCTTGAACTTACTGTGTTTCCTAGGGCAACTTCTGATGTCAAACAGAGAGCACAATGCTAGTGGGTTGCAATGCCTTAGGCAATTAAGACACCCCCTGACAAGATTTGCTTTTAGATAAAATATGATCAGTTTACTTAAGCTAACATTCCTTAAAATACCATGTTATTATAAAGGTTACAGTAATCTCATATGAACATATGTCTCACCAACCATGGAAAAGGCAAAATTTGTAGCAGGCCTCCAATGGGGCGTACTCTCCAGTGAGGGTGAGGATGCTTCATGAGCAGAATATGCAGGCACCGGCCACAAAGTTTTCCAGAAGCAATCTGAAAGAATGGCACTGTGGAAATCCAGATGGTCCTTAAAATCACGGGCCAGTGGCTTGCACTGATGGGGAGGCATGGATGAATTCAGTAATGATGTCTGAACATCACTGAAGTCAGAATCACATAGAACCAGCTACAAAGTCTCCTTGAAAATGGGCATCAGTGCAGAGGTTTGTGATGCCATGTTAAAGAAGCAAGACAGTGTCATCCACAGTTGTCGACAATTTTCAAGCTTCGTTTCTTTCTTTACTTTTTTCTTCCTTCATTTTCTCCTTCCTTCCTTTCTTCCCTCCCTCTCTCCTTTCTTTCTCTTTCTTTACTGTTCTTTCTTTCTCTCTATCTTTCTTTCCTTCTTTTCTTTCTCTCTTTCCTTTGTTTTTATTGTTTAGTGAGTACTAGTTTTGTACTCTTGAGGCTTATAGTTTAGGGCTGGTTCACTAATGCATCGATGGCACCTTGAGAATGGTTTATTAGAATATCACAGCTTGCATTTGTCTTGGCTTCTATCAAATCTGTCTTGAGAACAGCTCCAATCTTGCATGCCTTACATTAATCTAATAGAAAAAGTTTTCACTTGTATTCCTAAGTCTTCCTTATCATCATCTCTCAAATGATGGATTACAGGCATGAACCACCACGGTGTTTGACTTGTTGGATTTTGTTTTAAAGTGCAGATAATTTAGTCAAGTATTTGTCTCCTATTCTGAACATTCCTTATTTCAAAATGTGTTTCTATAGAATTACGAAAGTGTCAAGCACTATGTGAGCTTCCCAATCAAGCAGGATTTAGAAGGAAAATAACTCAATTGCAGCAGAGTCAAGCTCATCCAGTCTCAGATAGCAATTAAGTATTCTACTGATTTCACTGTAAAATTCAACGGATGTATATTTAGTTTATATTTATTAATCACTATTTAAAACTATCACACAACATGGTAAAAAGCAATGTAAAGGGAGGTAGCATGCATAACAAAAATGTTTCTGGAGCAAAGACTAACTTTCTCATAAAATATTGCTCATGTTGTAATACTTATCACATTGAACTATGAGTGTTTCTTAACTGCTAAAGTAAAGAACAGTGAGGTGAATCTTTGGTGAAAATGATTCTACTACTGTGAGTCCAGAGACCTGCGTTTGAACCATGAAAGAAGCAGAGAATGGTACTTCCTAAATTGTCCTCTGACCTACACACACACACACACACACACACACACACACAATTGATTATTTTTCTGAAAACAAAAAGTAAATAATTTAACATTTATAAGTTCTATGCACAATGTACAATGTTCATAAATATTTGTTTTCTAGGCATCTATGTTTTAATATCAAGTTACTGAAATTTGAACAATGCTTTCACGCTTTCACCTTTCATCTCACTCATACATGCATAACTTTAACATTTATATGAATATATAGTTGTTTTTAAATAAAAATAGAACTCAATAAGAATCATTTGATTCTTTAAATTAGTATTACCTGTTAATAATTAGCTGGTATATTATAGAATTCTCACACTAAATGATAGTTGAGGACAATAGAGGGAGGGTAACAAGATCAGCCAAAAGCTCATTAGAGCAGTAAGTTTCCCTCAGGGAAGTAGAAATTAGATTACAAACAGCTAATGTTACAGAGAAAGGAAAGATGAAGGAACTATATGAACACTGAATTTTTTTTGCAAACCTAGGTTTATAAACAATAAGTTATCAAACACTGTTTCTTCATTTAAATATTCATCAATTATTAAAATTCTAGATTTTGCTGAATTTGAGACAGAATACTGGAGTATTAAATGGATGTCATCATTTGAATAGAGAGATCAATGCCAAAATCCTCTATTTAAAAAATTTGTAAATTCCTTGCTTTTTCCTCTTTAAATTTCTGGCAATGTTTTATCCAGTAGGATTGTATATTTTGCTTTTTAACAGACAGGTACATCTTAGACATTGCAAATCAGTTCTTACTTGGTGCTACCTGTGAATGTGAGCTTTTGGGCAAAATTTAAAGCGCCAATCTCTATTACGAAAAAGATTTTAGCTTTCTACCAACTATCAGTTCAGAAGTTATCAAAAGAAACAGGGAGATGTTGGTGATAATTATTTAGTACAAAGCTAATAAGTATCATTGTATTCAACTTTACACAGTCTTATGAATGATTCACAAATATTTCATCATCTTTATGGTGATAATTTGTAAGAAATCACATAATTTCCACTAAGAACTTTGTTTCTCCAGAAGCTCTTATTTTCCATGAATAGAAAAAATGGCCTAATGACGATTGCTGTTTTCCATTTATATTTATTTAACACTGTATGTGTCCTAAGGACTCTGTACATGAACAAAAATTCTGTGTCCTTTAACTGGCTTTAAGTTATTCATTCAAGAGTTAATAGTGTTTCAAGGAGAAAATTGTAAATCATATCAGAGGATCCCTAAAAATTGAATGTGGTCTGTGTCAATATCAGTGATGATACTATCAATGAACTTGACAGAAAAAAAAGAATTGGTGAGCATCAAGGAAAGGAGAGAAAATGGAAAACTATTTTTCCATTACAGAAAACTTAAAAAAGTTGTTTACATAAGGATGTGGAGTATAAAGTGGTATTATGAAAGGTTTTAGGGGATTAAAGGATAGTCACTGCACTATGGACAATATTCATGCGTTTATATCCTGATGAGAAGTGGGAACTGGAAAGACAGTTTTGATGAAATTGTGACAACAGGAATTTATTTCTGTGATAGAGAGAAAGATCCTTAAAAGAGAAGTCAAATATTAGGGAGACATACTTCAAACAGACGGTGAGATTGTAAAGCAATTTGTCTGGAACACATTTGAAATTGATGTTAGAAAATACAATACAAATCCATTTAAAAAGATTATTTATTTATTTATTTATTTATCTTCCCATCTTTTGTGTTTGTGTACATATATTTGCTTGAGCAAGCAAGTCCACTTGTGTGTAGTGGTGTCCTAGGAAATCAGATTAGGACAACTAAGCCCTTTAATCTAGAAATACTATTATTTTTGACCCACCAGACCTGAGTGCTGTGATCCAAATACAGATCTGCTTCAAGAGCAGTAAATGCTCTCAAAGTCTGAGCCTTCTCTCAAGCCTCCAAATGGTGTCATGTGAGGCTGTCTTTCATTTTATTTTGGAGATGATTCTGTTCTTTTCAGTCAAGGATGTGTTGGCAAATCAAGAGTAGAGGCGAAGTTTTCAAAGTGAAGAAAGAAACCTAAAACAAATTAATGACTTATTCTAGAGCTTCCGGAAATAAAAACATGAAAAGTTTGAATTGTTTTCTTTCCAAGTCTTGCTACAGACAGAAGCTGCCTGGAGTAATAAACCCTTTATGAAACTCACCTGGCTGAGGGGTGGGGGCTTTTTTGAAATTTATGTACACAGAAAGGTCATTTTCAAATGATTTGAAGTATGTTCTTAGGTCTAGTTGACACAGATGTTCAGTCACCAGTAAGGGTATTAAAACCGTTAGTGGATGAGAGATGACAGGGAGAGTTCCAGATAGAGAGCAGAAAAAAGGAAATTTAAACAGCACACTATGCAGGCTCTTGTTTCAAAGGCAGTGAGAAGTTGCAACAAACAGGAAGATCTTTGCTTTCAGGCCCCACTAATGTGAAATAACCTGTGATGTGCTGCAAGGTGAGAATGTTTGAAGGTCTGCCCTGGTTCCTTTTTGTCAATTTGACAGAAGATAGTTACCGATGAAGAGGGACCTTATTTAAATAATACCTCTGTATTAGCAGGCTGGCCTGAAGCAAGTCTGTTGATTTTTTTTCCTTTTTACTGTTATTCTTGTTTTCTTTCTTTCTTTCTTTCTTTCTTTCTTTCTTTCTTTCTTTCTTTNGTTTTTCTGTGGCTTCGGCTTCAGTTTCTGTTTTCACATTCCTGCTTTGGTAGCCGCCATCATGATCAACAGACTAGAATTTGTTGCCAGTTTGTAAGCCAAATAAACAATTTTTCCCCAAGTTGTTTAGGTGCTATTTTTCTTTCTTCCATTTTACCTTATACTTTTTTAAATTTGTTGCTTTGGGTCAGGGTTTTTCTCTAGAACAGTACTGGTTGTCATGGAACTTACTTTGTAGACCAGGCTGGCCACGAACTCACAGAGATTAATCAAGTGCTAGGATTAAAGGAAGTCCTGAGTGTGCTATGGATGATGGCGAGAGACAGAGACGGGGATTGCATTTGACAGAGGGATAGCTATAAGAATTCTTAGCTACCTGGAATGGGTCACTATTGGTATTTTACTGTTCAGATGTCCAGTCCTTTCCATTTCATCCGTGTTTCCTTGAAATAATACATTTGTGCTACTTATTCAGCTTTTCTCTTTTGCTCTACGTTGTTTAAGTTTATCTTGGGGACATATTATCTGTTGGAAGAACAGGCTTCATCCTCACCTCAAATTAAGTAGTGTTCAACCTCTGCCTTTCTAGCCAGAAGATAGCAGTGTGAGATTTTAGATACAAACTAATCGTCATGGCAGTTGTTTCTGGGAAAGATTGGGAAAAATAGAAGAAAAGAAAAGAAGAAAAGGCTCTTTGCTTTTTTGAAAATTTTGATCCCTTCTGTTTATTTTACTCCCAAATTCACATGCCTAGGATGACAACATCTCAGAAAGCTAAGAAATCCCACATTAATCATTAATCAAAAAAAGAAAGAAATAAGAAAGAGAAAGAGAGAAAGAAAGAAAGAAAGAAAGAAAGAAAGAAAGAAAGAAAGAAAGAAAGTCTGGAAATGAACCACATTATTTTAGATAAGCAACCACATTAATTCAGATTAAATGTCATATACCCATATACCCACTGTTGATCTTAGGTCTTATCCACTAGTGTTGGAAAATAAAAAATCATTCTCATAGAATCTAGTGTCAGAGCAGATCTCTTCATTTTTGTCTTTTTGTAGTGGAACATTGCTAATTGCTGAAATAGATGTAACTGGAAGTGAGAAGAGGAAATAAGACCCTTCTATTGATTTTGTGATGCAAATATTCTCACATAGGTAACTCCAAGTGATAACGTGATAGACTGTACAGAACTGACCCACTGAATGTATTTCAGGTAGATACATAGTTAGCACTTCATTTTGATACAGATGCACAGAATTTAAGTATCATTCAAAAGATAGAGGATGATAATACTAAGGATAATAATAATCATCATCATCATCATCATCAGGCATCTACCTTCTCTGATGTTTGCAAGCAAATGTGTTTTAGATTTTGAATTAGGGAGTAAACTGTTGAAATATTTGCATATACTAAGATGTCTTAAAGATGAAACGAGTGCAAAATTCACTTATACTTGGAACACTTTCTATTTTTACAGACTGAAGATAGCTTAATAAAATATTCTTTGTACACCTAAATTTTGACATGACCTAACAGAGAGGCAGGTATTGTTTATACTTAAGCTGTTATGTCCTCAAGCAAAAAGTTTGTGGCTTTTGAATAATCTGATTTTTTTATTTTATTTTATTTTGTGAGTAGTGATGTTCAATCTCATAAATTCTGAAGACAAGTTATCTTTGTGTAAAGTGTAATTTAATGATAAATTCAAGAGAGTTATTTATTGATGTTGCCTCCATTTTAAAATAAATTGGAAATGCTTGAAAGATTTCTGTCACCACATGATCTCCTGAATTTCGAGTTTATCAAAAATGCATGCCAGTTATCAATTACTTCCACTAGACAATTGAGTGAAGCAACTGTTTACATATATGTGATCCCTGCTATGACTCCTAAGCATTCCAATGTTTGGCCTTTTTTCTTCTCTCACTCATGTCCTCCCTAAGGACATAAATAGCTCCCAACTTTGACTTTGACTCCTGTCCTGCTCTGAGGAACATCTAGAAAGCTATGAAACTAAAGCCATATGTAAGATGGGATTAGGAAACTAGGTTTAGGAAACTGTAAGGTAAAGCACAAAGAAAAGCCAATCAGCTTTCTGATTAGCAACTCCCAACACAATATAAACAATTGTTGTTGCCCTTGGTTGACTCGGAGGATGAGGGTAAGACCTTGTGGCTGAATGAATCACACACTTAGGACATATGATGGAGGTAATAATAGCTGCATCTAGCATGAAAGTTTTCTTCATCTGATCAAATTTTCATAGTGCCAGGAAATTTTTGGCAAGCTGCTAAGATAGGGAAGGGATTAGTAGACGACTCAGTAGCAGCACCTGTAAAAACACAACAGTGGCCAAGATGGGCAGATGGCCGTAAGGTACAAATAAGTGATATGCACATGTTGGTGCTAACCAACCGCTGTCTCGTTGGTTGGACTTAAGGCCCACACAATAGGAGATCATGTGTGGCACTAAGAATTTATCCAACATTCCAAGATGAGTAAGGTCATGGATTTAGAAGATATTACTAACATTTTGTTAGACTTGAACAATTTCTAACTACATCCTAAGTCTTTTCTTTATGCACACAAAAGCTATCACCCCTCATCAAAGAAGCTCCGCCTTACAGCGAATTAAATTATCCAGAAATACTTCACCTGGACCAATTTAGAGATTAACAGGTTCTTTGAAGCCCGGCCTCAATGTCTACATCCTACATTAAAGTTCCTCGATCTGTAAGGCTAAGGGAAGATTACAGAAGAAGTGGCAGGAAGATTATAAGAACGAGATTATAAGACTGTCTGCTGTGAAACAGTGTCTCATAGAAATGGCTCCATAAAAAAGACCATAACAATGGCAATATCAATATGCATGCTAATACAGAAAGTGGAGAGAATCTCCTGGTGTCCCACTCATAGACAAAGAAGAACAGGAAATTAATGACCACTCAGAGAGAGAGAGAGAAAGAGATTTAGTCTCTCCTAGTTATGAGCTTTCTAACTGTTTATCCAATATGCTGGGATGAAAGCATGGAAGGAATTGCAGGAAGCAGACTAAGGAGTGAATGGAGGGAGGGTAGAGAAGGGGGAAGTGATCTTTTCAATATTTTAAGTATAATATATAAATTATCTTAAAGTAAAGAAATTGAAATCTCATCATATGTGGTAATTCCTATGCTGTATCATCTTACTAGTAATATTCATAATATTCACATCTGAGCTTATTTAGGATACAGTACAAGAGAAGTGTAAAATTACATAATGTGATTCATTCAAGTATTAAATTAATGATCTACTAGTGTTATATGTTACTGAAGAGGAATGGGAATTGATGTAATCAAGAATTGGTAGAGCTTCTGAGTATTCCAATTTATGATTCATAGTATAGGAATTCATTTCTAGTTTGGATCACAGCTATGATATTCAGTGGCCCTAAGTTTATTTCAGCAAGTGATGACACCATCTCCTATGCTACAAACTTTTATTGTACAGATATCACGCATTCAACTTGCATTGACTTAAGTGTATCTCTTGCTTCCTTAACAAGCAACAACTGGCCGTCTCCCTCAGAAATTATATATCTTCCTTTGTTGTTAGCTAACAATGGACTGTCACTGTATTGAGCTGACAAGTCCACTTGGACATATGCTTTTTAGTAAAAGGTCTCCTTAAGCAACATTATACATAGAATCTAGTCTCCGGTTAAAACTCCTACATGTTAATTCAATGGCCTGGAAAGAAAAAAAATGGGAAGATTAAAGGCAACAAAATCTCCAGCAGTTACACATGGATAAGATATATGGGAATAGACACGGGGATGCAATTTTTTTTATTTTACACTAATGCCAGCCACAAATGATCTCATGCGGAAAAAGACACTCAACAGCCAGGTGTGTACAATGAATTGTCAGAGTTTTTTTTTTCTCAATTCAGGAGCAATGAGCATATGCACAAAATAGTGATATTAGTAAAGATAAGAGCTATGTAGTCTCCAAAATCATTTCTCCCCATCGATGTTGAAAGAGCTGCTGCATTGCAGGTGGGGATCACTAGATATGAGATTTAATATTTGGATTATAAATCAATGTTACAAAATGACTTCTGCCTTTTTTACATCTGGGCTGCATATCAGCCTTTCTATGCTGGTTGTAATGTCTCTGCCAGCATCATGGAAGTTTAAAGAATATGTGATTTACTCACATGGAATGCCAAATAACAGAAACACAATGATTCATTTTGCCATGGGTATTATAGGGCTTCACAAACGACACTGATTCTTTAGTGTCTACACATCATGTTGAAGTAGCCTACAAAAACTAAACTTGCATGTTAAACTAAAGGCTCATTTCAAGTGTTCTATAAGTTTGGGTACTATGAATATATTTGCACTGCTGTTTTAACAAACATAATGTTGCAGACAGTCTATGTAGTAACTTACTCTGTTCTATTTATAGTTAGAATAGTTAGGTCCAGACTTCAATGGTTGAAGACAAGATTTATCAACAGGCTCATTTACTATTTATGAACTAAAATTTTTCTGCCTCCCAAGTTTACATGCTGAGACCCAGTCCTCAGTATGTGGATATACAAAGATGAAGTATGTAACAATGTAAAGTTGTTCCCTAATCGAGGATGACTCTATACTATAAAAGATCACAGCACAACACACAAGGAGAGTACTATGTGGTGGCCAGACAGGAAAGATGATCTGTAAGCTAAGGACAGAGACTTTAAAATAAGTGAAACTTCTAGACTTCTACGGGTATTTAGCCTTCAAGGTTTTGAGACCAGAAGGCTAATATTTATGTCAATTACTTGTGATATGTAGTGTAACAGTCCTAGGAAATCTGTAAGCTAAGGACAGAGACTTTAAAATAAGTGAAACTTCTAGACTTCTACGGGTATTTAGCCTTCAAGGTTTTGAGACCAGAAGGCTAATATTTATGTCAATTACTTGTGATATGTAGTGTAACAGTCCTAGGAAATGAATAGAATGACTTGCTAGTAAATCCTGTTGTCTTCCTTCCTTCTTTCTCTTTTCTTTTTTTTGTGACTTGTGTACTGCTATAATAAACGAACTTGTTTGCAACTGGAAGAAAAAGCTTCATGTACTGAATCTATAATTTGACTATTGAACCAAAGGACAAATTAATTACTATATTGAAAGGAGTAATTGGCTTGAGTTATTATGAGGAGCTAGGATTGCTATTATAATGGAGACAAAGCAACTGTGTCTGGAACTTTGGAGATCACTGGGAGCATTTTTTTTTTCAGGATTCTGTGCTTTCTGAATAGCCTATTATGCCAACCAGAGTTGGAAAAGACAAGACAATCAAGATATCAGATCAATCATGGATAGTAGCATGCTGCCAATCAAACAAAGAAAATAGGTTGGCTACAAGAGGAGAGGAGAGGAGAGGAGAGGAGAGGAGAGGAGAGAAGAGGAGAGGAGAGAAGAGGGGAGGGGAGGGGAAGGGAGGGGGGGAAGAGAGGAGAAAGTAATATTAATGATTACTTTAGAATTCATGTTTGTGAATTCTCTAATTAAGAATATGTTGATTTTCAGTGCTTAAATGTTTCCTTAAATTTTCCAAGTAAGAATTTATATAGTTACAGTTACCTACAGTTTGTCCTACTGTCTGTTAAGGTATACAAAGTCACATTAAAATGTAATTTTTATGAATTCAAAGCTTACCTTTGTTATACTTATTGATTAATATATAGCAATATACAGATAAATGACTTCCTGTTAAGCAAAAACTAAAATTTCTTACATTTTATATTTTCTTTTCTTAAAAATTGTGTTTGTGTTACAGAGGTAATTCCTTTTTATCTGCTTTCCTCTGTAACACAAACACAATATCTCTTTCAAACGTTGATGAATAAAGTGAAAACAAATGCATATTTGAGGTGAAATTACCTGCCTGGTGTTTTTAGAGTTATAAACGTCTATGCTCAGAGATGTTTTTGAAGATTTAGATCGATGCCTACAGCTTTTAGAGTCAAGGCTTTGTCAGTAAAATTTGGGCTGTTTTTCTGATATGTAGATTTTCGCAATTCTATTCTATTTGCTGGTGCTTGTTTGTGTGGGCATCAATGGTTCACATTTAAATAGGCACTGGAACGCAAGCAGACTTCAGTGGACCTACGTATAAGGTATAACATTTTGTGAGATTTTTTGTCTTTATCTAGATAATTTGAGTTTAGAATGGGCTCAGATACATTAAGTGGATTCTACCTTATCCTCAGAATAATTATTTTTATGTCCTTGACACTGAAAAAGTATTCTTATCCCACATGTCAAGAAGATGTCTCACATCCTTCCCTCTTTCTAAGTAAACAGTATCAGTTCATCCACATGTCTCATTGCTACTACCTCTTTAAGCCTTTATGATTTACTCCTATTATTTCTCATTCTTGCCAAAATTTCCTAAATTCATACATTTTTCATCTACGTTCTCCTAGTTGGCTTTCTTTGAACTGTATCTTTGTTTCTTTCAAGTCATACATTAGGCAAAGCACCATCTAATGCTGTCTCTTTTCTAAATCCATGCAGTCCAATGGAATTGCCAGGATTGACAGTCTGCATTTACAAATGCAAAGCCCAATAGCATTATTACTAGTTCTATGTTAAATATTTAAATCTTAATCTTACTTTATCTTTGTTTATTTAAAGTCAAAAAGATTTGGGGTTTGAGTTTATCTTCTGGTAAGTTGTATCTGAAGAGTTAATAGTGTCATCTGTAGGCAGTTAGCATGATAGTGGGGTCAGGAGGACAGTTTTCCCATGTAGCTCAGTAGTGGTCCACTCATAATTTTACAGGAAATGTGGTAGAAAGGAGAATGGATGTGTGTGTCTTAGTTGGCTGCTGTGAGGAATAACAAACCACCCAATAGTCAGTTAAGGAATGATGGATAAAACAGAAACATGTTTCCGAGCTAGTTGTTACTGGAGGTTAGTAGACCAAGATTATAAGAATAAAGAGAAACAAGTTACATTACTTAAGAAACCAAGTTATGTTAGCTATAGGAATTTTCAGAGTCTAGAAAATGGCATAATTTCACAAATGGCGTGTCCCTGTATAACAGAAGTTGAAAGGACATTTATAGCTGGAGACTATCACATTGTACAATTCATTTTCAGAATGCAAACCCTTTATTGATGGTCTTACCATTAGAGATGGACTACCATACTGTGCTTAACCCTAAAATCTTGCATGTTGATTTGCTACATGCAATCATTTCATTAGTATATCTTACTCTGCACATAGTGGTGTCTTGGGAGACAGGTATCTCATCCTGAAAACCAAAATAGCAAACATCATAGAAGTAAAAGTGAAGAATTTCCTATTTTCTCCTTATATTTACGTAGCATTCACAGAAAAGTATCACGCTATAATCCCAACTTTAAGGAAAAGAGTTTTTTTTTCTGTTTTGTGCTTGCTCTTCCTTTAAAATTAATTTCAGACTCTCATTGCTCTGTCCTCACTGGACCACATGTATTATTATGAGGACATACTTTGACTAAAACTAGCAGCCAAATTGTACCTATGAATGGGGCTTTCATGGAACATTATTGAGAAAGCCATAGAAGCTTTGAAGCTCCCCATAGTCCTCCACTTTCTGCTATGTCTAAATATAATTCATTATATTATCTGGAACCTTCATTTATGAAGAGTGTGTATCTCTTGATCTCTCTTGGCACCTTAATACCACCATTGGACAGATAATTTGATCAAAACACAGTGTCAAAATTTTTTAGTGAGGAGAAAACATAATTCTTCATTTAGTGGTCAAAATCAATCTGCACTTGTTAATTGACTAATACCATCACATACTGTAGTTTTGGACTTACTCATTAGGTTCCTTTAATATGGACTTGACCCTCATTGGTTTCTGATATCTTGTATAAAGTAATTAAACTAGTAAGAAAGAATATAATAGTGGGCCATTGGTGATGTGGGATTCCTCTCTGTATGCTGTGATTACCGCTAATGAATAAAGAATACTAGCTTGGCCTGATAGGGTAGAACAGAGGTAGACAGGAAAAACTAAACTGAATGCTGGTATGAAGAAGGCGATAGAGTCAGAGAGAAGCCATGTAGCCCCTCTGGAGCGAGACAGAACAGGTAAGCCACTGCCACATGGTGGTGATACACAGATTAATGGAAATGGGTTAAATTAAGATGTAAGAGTTAGCCAGTAAGAAGTTAGAGCTAATGGGCCTAAAAATGATTTAAATAATATGGTTTCTGTTTGATTATTTCAGGGCTAAGGAGCCAGGAAGCAAACAAGCAGTCTCCCTTCAACACACTGAGAGCATTCACTAGGCAAAGACACTTGCAAACAAGCTTAACGAACAGAATTTGATTCACAAGATTCACATAATGGAACGAAAGAACCTATTCTGAGGGGCAAACAACTTCTTTCCTGCATCCATTCATCTCATTGTCTGGTGAACTCATAAACAAAGTTGCTATGGTGGTAAAAATGGAGGTTATGCATGGGCTAAACCACCACTTAGTCTTCCACTCACCAAGGATGACCTTGCTAAAACTGCTAATTTATGCCAATATGCCAGCATCCAAAAGCAACACTGAAATCCCATTTCGAAGAGTTGCCAGCCAGTGACCTGGTAGCAGATTGACTATATTTGACTACTTATATTGTGAAAAGGGCTGTGCAGTGATAATCCATTTGTATTTTAATAAATAAAGATTTTCTGAAGATCAGAGAGTAAAAAGATCCCACTGCTCAGCCTTACAGACCAGGCAGTCGTGATACACACCTTTAATCTCAGTAGCCACACTGGTTTGCCACAGAAACTGGGCAGCAGTGGTGCACACTTTTAATCACAGTCCTAGAGAGGAATATCGGATGGGAGGAGACAGCTCTCAGACAGTCTCGTTCTGAGGATTCCTGGAGGCAGGATCTCCATTTCAGACTGAAGTAGTGATAAGCCCCAGGGGCTGGCTGTTTTGCTTTTCTGACCTTCAGGTCAAACCCCAGTATCTGTCTCTGGGTTTTTATTAATCTTGCCATGTAAACCCTTTGTTGATGGTCTTATCATTAATCTTGCTAAAAGGCTATGCTTTGTCCTTACTGGAATACATGTTCTGGTTAGAGATCTTTCTTTGTTTCACTTAATGCTTCTAAAGTTATTCTCTTATCCATGGACTTAATACTTTATACATGGTTGTGGCATTTCACACAAAAAATTCTTCTAACCAAGGAACTTGTCTCCCTGTAGACCTATGCCCAAGAAACACACTGATTTTTTTTGCCATTTTTCTAAGCACCCCAACAGTTGGCTTGACAGAAGAATAGAATGGAATTCCAAAGTATGACTTAGTCTTGAATATAGACACACTTTCTTATTGGCCTGCCAGCTCCCAAATAATGACATGGAGATTTCTTATTAATTATGAATACTAACCTAGCTTAGGCTTGTTTACAACTAGCTCTTACAACTCAAGTTAACCAATTTCTATTAATCTACATGCTTTCCCTTGGCTCGTTGCTTTTAACTCTTTTCTGTTAAGTCCAGATTCCTATGCATCCAGCTGGTGAGTCTTTCAAGCAACTAATTTTCTTCTCCTATTTCTGTCTGCCCAGAAGTCTTGCCTATACATCCTGCCTAGGTATTTGTCAATCAGCTTTTTACTACACCAGCAACAAGAATACACTTTCACACCTGGATACAAATAGATAGGGTTTTCCAGAAGGTGACTCATGCTTTGAATATGTATTGAACATGTTGACAAGTTTCTTCAATAACCAGGAGTCATCTTCCAGAATCAAGAGGTGGTAATAGGAACATTTCTTTTCACTATCATCCTAAGTGACGTAAGAAGAGTTTGTGTGACAGCAAACTTATGCTTTGTTGGTCTACAAGTTTGAGCTGAGGAGTGGGATACTTATTCCAAAAGACACAACAAACATCTTAAACTGGAATCTAAGCAGTTGTTCTGATGCTCTTAAGTGAATTGACTTAGAAAGTACTGGTAATGCCAAAATAGATGATTGATCCAACTACCAGAAGGAAATTGGACTACTTCACAACAGAAGTAAAAAGATTTTATCTGAAATGTATATCCTGTAACTCATATCTCAGTGTTAACATGTCCTGTAATTAAAGGCAATGGGAAATTAGAGCAAACTAATCTAGGCAGTGTGAAAACAGATATGGACACTTTTAAATTTTTGTGCAAGCTCCCCACCATAAATAAATGTTAAAAGATGCTTACATTTGTCATTATTTGGAAGAGCAATTGAAGGACTAACATTAACTTGTGTATTATTCCATGCTGTAAATTGAAAGAAGGTTGCTCTTTCTTCCCCAAAATCACAAGTACCCAATTTCTGCTGTTATGTAACAATATTCCAAAGGGAGTGACAAACATACATAAGAGATTATGCAAATAAATGAATACATATTAAAAAGATTTTTTAAAGAAATTAAATTATATAACAGACTGATATTCGGATATGATTAGGGCATAGCCAGAAGAACTTTAATTAGATAAGGTAAAAAAAATAATTTTCTGCACGTGTGGAGGGCCTTAGTAAAGGAAGAATTATATACATTAATCCTAAGGTATATAAAACCTAAGATCCATGGAGGACAAGGTGAAAAGATACAAAACTAGACTCAACTTGAAATATTTGCATCAAATAATGTGATTCACATTTATTTTCTTTTATTGAAACAACTTCTCACATGTATAATACTTAATACTAAAAACCTTTCCTTCAATTATTATTTTAAGAGTCAACTCTTGACTCACGAGGGATTTGTTATGCATTCCATTATAACAATAATGGCAATGGATATGATGTCTTAAAAATTGTGTTTATTTAAAAATTGTATGCTATCTTTAAATAATGTATGTTCTTTCAAAACCTGAACACTTTAAATTGACTATATTCTATGAGATATCTGTGCATGATCTCTGTTGTGTCTGGAAATGCAAAAGACCTGTGTAACTTCTAGCCAAAAATGAGAAAATCCAGCACCAGAAGGAAAATTGAGCAAAAATTCACATTCTGAACTAAGAAAAATTTTTTCTACTGGTAGCTACTTGGAGAGAGAAAATATGTTTTCTTCAATGGGGTGACACTGGTTATATTAACCACACTACCCATGGCAGGCCTCCTGCCCACAAAGAGTTGGTCAAAATAAAATGAATTCCATGGTTTTATGTTTCTGTTTCAGTGGGGAGGATTTTTCTTTTTTGCTTGTTTTCTTTGTCTGTCTATCTATCTATCTATCTATCTATCTATCTATCTATCTATCTA
>LOEQ01007177.1:91789-107315 GCA_001685075.1 Bramus lutescens | reverse complement strand
ACTATTGGTATCTTGCCTTCTCTTACAAGAGTTTGCTAAGAACTATAAAGCTATATTAGTTTTCAAAGTTAGATGACAAAGTGAATAAGCAATAGAGACTTCATTAAAATCTCTAGTGCAATAAGAGATTGCTTCAATAGATGAGAAAGATTAAGCATAATTCACTTATATCAGAAAATGGAATTTTGCTCCCTAAAGTGAATTGTGGAGAGATACCATGGGCCAGATATTAGTGAGGAAATTTATAAAAGCGAATGATCTATATGTGTTGACTAATTAATTCTATAGAATTTAGTCTTTTATCCTTTCATAGAGATATAGAGGAATGGAAATAGCTATATTCTTTCCTTCTTCCTTCATTCCTTCCTTTCTTTCTTTCTTCCTTAATGTTCAGATTCTAAAATGACTGCCTCATATCTGGGGAAAGAATACCTAGGCTATGAAAATGCCAAAGGATCAGATTATATTTGTAATTCAAGGTTTCTAACTTTAGTGAAATAAGAAAGTACAGGTTATGTGTAGGCAGAGTTTCTCTGTTCTTGACCACTGCTCCCAAATAACCATTTAATATTATTATAGGCTTAATATTATTTATAAATGCTTGCCCAATAGTTCAGAATTATTACTAACTAGCTTTAATAACTCAAATCAACCTATTTATATTAATCTATCTGCAATCCTGAGGTTCATGGATTTTATCTCTCCTGTACTTCCTGCTTCATTTCTGGGAAGCTTGACAACTATTCTGATTCTGTGTTTCTTCCAGAATTCTCTCTGCACTAAATATCATTCCTAGCCATTGGCCAATCAGTTTTTTTATTAACAACAAGAGCAATACATATTTAAAATGTACAAAATTTTTCCACAGCAGTTATAGAAAAGAGTCTAGAGAATTTTGAATAACATTAGCAAAACTGGAGGATATGTTCAATCTGTCATAGTAAAATGCAAAGGGGAGTTAAGAAAAGACTTGAACACTATGCCTAAGAAAATAGACTGCAGCTAGTCATTTGTCCAAATAAATAACACCTATTTCTCCAGTGTCTTCTGTAGACAGATTTTTCTTTGGACTGCCAGATCACAAAAAATATCATGTGACTTATTATCAATTATGAAAGCCCAGTTTATAGATCAGGCTTGTCTTCCTAGCTCTTATAACTTAAATTAACCCATACGTTTAAATATCCATTTATTTACATGGATTGGCTACATTTATTCTGTATTGCCCATCTTACTTCATCTCCATCTGGCTAGTGAATTGGCCTTTCTTCTTTGAAGAGTTTTCTCTGTCCAGAAGTCCCACCCATACCTCCTATCGAGCTATTGGCTATTTAGTTTTTAATTAAACAAACCACAGTGACACATCTTCCTAGAGTGTAAAGGAATATTCCACAATATTCCCCCCTTTGTATAAATAAAAAAGTTTTAATTCTAACACAGTAAAACAATTTACAATAAGAACAGTTATTGATTTACATTTATAGTATCTGATCCCTTCACATTTGGAAAATTTGGAGAAATCATTCCATTATCTATTCTATCTTGATGAATCCAAAGTTCTGTACATAATTTACCCTTTAATATAGCTAGAGAAAACTATAACAGTCTAGTCTTCAACTCTATCAAAGATCCAGAAGAATATAATATTACCTGAATAAACAGGAAATAAAGTGCAAGCAAGCTATTTCCAATACTGTTGAAATGAAAAAGACATCTGGCTTCCAGTACAGTAGTCACTCAAGGTTCTTATGCAATACTAGGGCATCCAATCTTTGACCTACAGGCCTAGAATATGTAATAGATATTTCTGTGAAGCAAGAATTTTGAAGAATTGACTTACCTTGTCTTATCAAAGTTCAGTAGTCACATTTCTGTGGGCCTTGAAGAATGTCTGGCAGACTTTTCTATGAAGCACACCTAATATAGGAGTAAGTTTGGTTGTTACAGATGACTAACTACTAATCTGCATTTCTTAATCGTCCTGAATAGTTTTATTAAAATAGCTTTCAAACACTAGAATTTTACATTTTAAATTAACTATATAGGTTTAATACCTTAAACAAGAGTATAAACATATACAGTGTGCAGTAACAAAAATTACCTTGTATTTTTAACAATATACAAAAATTCAAACCAATATAATATATTTGAGACTAGTGGTGTTCAAAAGTAGAATCAACAAAATCTACCCTTTCATTCCATCATTTCTAATCTATATTCCCCCTTTCCCTCTAGAAAGATATTCTTGAATCTAATCTTATTGTCTAGGGTTTTTTTGCTCACCATTATCAGTAAGAACCTGTTACCAACCCCCTTACATAATGACAAACATCCATAACCTACAGAAACTACTGATCCCAATTCTTGGGAATGTGGATATCATGTTTCCTAAACTGCTTCTTGATGTTTGGGGGGGGGCTGCTAACATATTGTAAGGATCCTGAGAAAATTAGGATTATGGTCAAGTCCCATAATATTTGTTGTCCACTCTCTGTGGGCAATGGGAAAGCTTAAGGCTTATAAGTACTCCTGGCTAAAATAATCTACAATCCACCAGCAACATTAAAGCTGTTGCGAATACAGAACTTTTAGGAAAATGCTACAGAGGCACTCTGAAGGCTATATCACCTTGGCCACCACCTTTCATTGGTATCTGGTTCCCTTGCTCTGAAAACACACAAACTTTCAAAGGTAACATATGTTTCTGCATTAATACAATTATGGATTGTGTGTTGTATTTAAGCTAGCCAATGATGATTTTTTGTTTTATATTTGAGCAGGAGAAATATGTGTCATTGGTCTTGTAATTTTTTCAAGGTTTAATTATGTCTGTAGTCAGAATTTTCAGGGGGTTTACCTCGATCTAATCTGATTCTCTTTAATCTTGAACAAATAGCCTTTTGCTTTCTGTGGAAACAAAGTATAATCTATTCCCCCAAACACTACATTTTCTGACTTTCATTTTCAAGTTAAGGCATTCCTAATGTATCTAGGCTCGTTTAATTTGCCAGTTGCTTCTTCAATCCATTGTCTTTCAGCAGCTGTCACTGTTCATTAGCATTCAAAAAATTCAAAATTGACCCAACATCATATTATCCATGTTCCCTGTGTAATTTCCTTATGTGGATTATACTTTTTATATTGTTTCAATTTCTTTTTAAGGACTTTTTCATTATTTATAAACTACTTATTTTTATGACTCTATATACATTTTCTTTTTAAGCCTATGAACATTTTCTAAATACACTGTAACCTGTTAAGAGGGTTTCTTCTCTCTGGATCTGTCTTCATGGAGCATCTATAGATCTATAGCATTCTCTTATCACAAGAAAGTTTTAAACTGCTATTTCAGCTGCTGCCACATTCATTGATAAACTTAGTACATCGTACTGGTGGCTGACTCTAGCCCACAGGCAGCCTCATACACCTAGCCTACGCAGATGGACTTGGTCACCATATAGCTGCACCAAGAAGTGGGATTTGATCTGTGTTTTCTTTCTTTTCTTTTTGTTTGCTTTGTTTTGTTTTGTTTTTGTTTTTATTTTTTTGGCTTTCTCAAGCCTTAGGTGGATATATGTGTCAAGACATTGAGAACCATATATAGATAAATTTTGGGGGGGGGTTATCAGCTCTCATAACAAGACATTGAGACTTATTACTAATTATGAAACCTTAGTCTATAGCTTAAACTTGTCCCATTTGGCCTTATAACTTAAATTCACCCAGATCTTTTAATATATGTTCTTTTATGTGGCTCCATTTCCTTCACTCTATACTGGCCATCATGATTCCTCTCCATTTGACTGGCCTCTCTGTCCCTTTCTTCTCTTCCCAACTCTCGTTTTCCAGAAGTCTTATATATACCTCACACCTAACTATTGGCCATTTAGCTTTTTATCAAAACAATCACAATAACACATCTTCACACCGTGTAAAGGAATAATCCACAATAGGTTTCAGCAGTTAAATTTCCATTTCTCGGATCACTTATTATGTACCTTCTGATGATGTTATTGGGGTTTGAGAAAAGGCCAAACACTTAACTACTTTCTGTATGAATTGACTACAGTATGTATACTTTACCTGGGAAATTGCTATTCATGTGCTTTCTTGCTTGTTTGATTCATATAAAACTGGAAGAATTTCTTACTTTTACTTAAAACTTGGAATTTTTACCCTTAGAAACTCACAGAGTTATATAATATATCCAGTGATCCCAGACCAGAAATACCTGGAGCATACAGATTACAAGAAGGGCTGTCCTGCATACACTTAACCTAGTTTATGGTTTAAATTTATTCAGGAATACTCCTTTTAAATAGGTACTTGAACAGAAAGAGGATAAAAGGATAAAGTCTACTTCTTGTGTTAAACAGCCTATAGTATCAATGGATCTTAAGTTTTAAATCTCTGTAGTGATTTTGACATATGTTTTCTGGCACCACAGAAAGATAACACTGTGTTCAGAACTATTTTTATGGTGAACTACTATGCCTCCTGTAGTATAGAATTCACATCTAAAATTTAACTGGCCTATTTGATGGGCAAGCTCTGTGCTCAACAGAGTGAGATCTAAATTTTGCTTTCCTAGGTTATCGCATATCAGGATGTATGAACTATCCCTCGGTTTGCCATCTAAGTTTGGGAACTGCACATGTTGAGATTACTGTTTAATGTCAAATATGAGTACAAAGATGTCTGGTTGGCAATGCAAATTACATGACTCTAGATAGATGTCATGGGAATTATTGGAGGTATGGTACAACCTCAATAAAATAAAATAAAACATTGCTTTTAAAGGAGAATTGTAGGATGTCCGTCACCACAGGTCATTCTTGATATAAATTTTTGAAGGAAAAATAAATAAATAAAATAGTAGTGTTTGGTTTCATAGAAAATTGAAAGCAACTTAAAGATATTACAAAAAGAAGAAGAAGAAGGAAAGAAAGAAAAAATATCAGAAACCCCATGGGGTGTCTCAGCAGCTACATCAGTGGCAGTCAATCTGAACCTAGATGCAGAGAGAAGGCTGAGAACCTGAAAGACCCAAGTATATTCATGTATGTCCCTGAGCACTGCTTACTTTTAGAGATATGTGACAAATCATTGGGAAAATATTACAAGTGGCATTTGCTCTAGAACATCTTCCATTCCAGAGGACAAAAAGCGGTATAGTCATTAAAAACCACTAAGCCAATTTTAGTATAAAAATTAGAGAAAAATGTATATCAGTATACAGCAGATGAGAAGAAGCATATGGTTTACTGTTAGAAACTGGTTACATCATGTAGAAAATAGCATTAAATCATAAAACTTGGATATGAAATCATAAAAAGTAACATGATTTTAAGAATGAATAGAGAGAATAGTCCGTTTGGTATGAAAAGAGGAGTCATTTAGAAATACACAAATACAGGAAAATTATTAGCAAGTCAAATGTCAGTTTGCATGTATCTATTTGAAGTATCAATAATGATCTGATAGTAAATAGCCTTGGGTTAGTCAAGAGCACTTCACTGACAAATGAAGGTGGAGGTATTCCAGTCAGAGGTGCTTGGGGAAACGAATGTCTTATAATATACTTAACTTCCTTATTTTTACATCTAAATGAATGCCATTACTTAATTCAGAAGTGCAAGTATATTACTGAAAGATTACTTCTGATCGCTTGACTGTCTGCTATGGTAAGTTTCACAATAAAAGCGTTTTATTTCACAATGTATTTTCAATAACCTTTAGAGTTTACTCCTTTTTTGAAAATATGAATGAGAATGTACATATTAGTAGCTTTGATAAAACAATTAGTTAATGTATCTGAGCTATTCAGCTGTTCAATTTAATAATTAAATTTTTATCATGGCAGGCAAAAAAAGCTCTCAATTATTTTCTATTTTTCCTCCTATTGAAAATAGACATTTTTCTCATATAATATATGCTGACTATGATTTCCCTTTCTCTTAGTCCCATTACTCCCTGCCTCTCCTTCCATCCAGATCCACCTACTTTTCTGTCTTTCATTAGAAAATGAATAAGCTTCCAAGGGATTATATATACAGAAAGGATTTGTGGGATGAAAAGAAGGAAAATATATAAATAAAATAAAATAAAAACAATAAGATGAAACTAAAAATAATGGAAAAATCCGGACATGATCTTATAAGATAAGGAACTTCCAGAGATGCTTTTGTTTTCGTATTTTTATTGTCCATCTACTGCTAGGCATGCAACCTACTCTTAAGGGTAGTTTGTTTCCTCAGTGAGACTCCCTAGGGGGAAACTGAAGTGTTATGTGCAAGTGGTTATCAACTGAAGATTGCTTCTGAGTTAGGGATGCGGGCATGTGTCCACGTCTCCTTTCCACTCTAGAACAACAGCTGGTGCAGAACTGGTGCAAACTCTATGCATTCAGCCTCAGTTTCTGTGAGTCCTATGCACACTTACTGATTTAGAGGGCCTTGCTTTCTTGGTGTCCTCCATTCCTCTGACTCTATATTCTTCACCCCTACTATTATGCAGGGTTCGCGGAGCTCTTAGGGCAAGAATTTGATGGGGAGCCCCCATTGAGGGCTGAGCGTTCCAAGTTCTCTCGCTGTCTGAATAATGTCTAGCCATGCTTCTCTGTATTTGCTGCCACCTGAAGTAGGAGGAAGCTTCTTTGATGATGGCTGAGCAAGGCACTGATCTATGAGCCATAAAAGATTCATTTTATTGTTATGTTCTTTTAGCAGAATAGTCACATTTTGTTTTACTCTAGGCCCCCAGGGTCTCTAGGCTTAGAGTCCTTGTCACGCAAGAATGTCAAGTATATGGTCCATTGTAGCAAACAAGCATTAAATCACATCAGAAACTGGTGGGTTATTTTCACAAACTTTGTGTCAGCTTTGCAATAGTGAACCTTTTAGGACATCATTGTACATCAAAGAGGCTGTGGCTGGGTTGGTGTTTATATTTCTCTTTTGGTAACATGTGAAGTGTCTTCTAGTACCAAGGATGCTAGAACTGAGGGATGAAATCTCCATGTAAGCAATAATGTGGGTTTTCCATGCTTGATAGGTTGTGTAGGTATTTCCTTGTGCAATGAGACCCTGGTCTCAATCTCTGGAAAGAAACCTATGGTTTAGCAATAGCCCAATTTGTAGATTCCCGTAGTAATCTGTGAACAACAATTCAATTAGATGTAAGATAATTCCAATAATGTAAGCTTACTTTAATGTCAAGAGATGACCAGTCGAAATTCTGTCTCCCGTATTATTTGGTGATTTCATTTAGATTACCCTCATGGATGTATATATTTTTGGAACCTTCTACTTTATTAGGTTTCTATACTACCTCTCAAATGACCCTGAGTTTTGGCTGTGTCTTCCTGTATTTCCCCCACAACCCACCTTTTCCTTCTCCTCTTTCTTTTGATTTTCCCACTCCAGGCCCCCTTATTCATCCGTAACTATCTATTCCATTCCCTTTTCCTATGGAGACTTGTATGCCCCATCCCTACTACTTTACTCTATACTTTAATATTTGTGGCTCTGTAGATTGTGGTTATTATCACAGGCAGTAATCATCCACATATAAGCAGGAACATACCATATTTGTACTTCTGAGTCAAGGTTACCTCACTTAGGATATGGTCTAGTTCTATCCATTTACCTCTGAATTTCATGATTTTATTTTTTAGCATCTGTTTAATAATCCATTGTGCAACTATACCACATTGTCTTTACTCATTCTATTCCCATCTTCCTGAGGAACTACCATTCTGATTTTCCTAGTTGCTGTACAAGTTTGCATTCCCTTTCCTCCACATTCTCAACAATATGAGGTGTTATTTGTTTTTATTGCAGTTCCTCAATTTTAATTTAGAATTTTTCAATACAATCTTTTCTCAGTTTGTATAGCAATGCTCATTCCCATTCCCTCCACTCCTCTCACTTCCTGCACCTTCTCCCCACCCTACCTCCCCATTCACTCCTCAGAACGGGTAAAGCTTCCCATGGGGAGTCACCAAAGTCTGATACTTTACTTTGAGGCAAGCCCAAGCCCCCCCGCCCCCCGCTGTATCTAGACTAAGCAAGGTGTCCGTGCAAAGAGATTGTGCTCCTGGATGCCAGTTTAAGCACTAGGAACAAATCCTCATCCCATTGCCAGTGGCCCCACAGACTGCCCCAGCTACACAACTGTCACCCTCCCTCAGAGGGCCTAATTTGATCGTATACCGGTTCATCCACTATCATTCCAGAGTCAGTGAGCTCTCACTAGCTCAGGTCAGCTGTTTCTGTGGGTATCACCTTCACGGTCTTGATTCCTTTGCTCATATAATCTCACTTACCTCTCTTGGGTTGGTCTCAAGTAGCTTGGTTCAATGTTTCTGTCTGTAGATCTCTGCATCATTTTCCATCAGTTGTTGGTTGAAGGTTCTATGATGACAATTAAGGTAGTCATCAGTTTGATTACACGGAAAGGTCAGGGGCTATTGAGAAACACAGTATTGGGGAAACTCCCAGGATCTTCAAGGATGACCCAGTTATGACACTAAGCAGCAGTGGAGAGGATGCCTAAATTGACCTTCCCCTTTAATCAGGCTAATCTTTAATTTCTAAGAAAATGGCCATCTTCATACATAGAGTAGAGAAAGATCTTTATCAAACATTTTTTTTGTTTCTTTTTCTCTCTAGAATAACAAGAATACATGTTACATAGTACATGTTACTTATGTCAATTTACATGCATGGGTATAAATTGTTCTCAGGCTGCTGATAGATGCCGATATTTTTCATAGATCATGAAACTATCATAGAAACCTCTATCTGTGAACAGACCATAATCATGACAATTATGGCAAGTTTTTTACTGTAATAACACTGTAATAATATTTGGAAGAATTAAACACCTGACCCAGCATTAATAGGAAACTAATTGAACAAATTAGGATGCATATATGAAATGCACACTATAAATCTGTTTTATAAATGATAAAGCCAATGTCAGTAGGATGGTTCAGTATGTAAAATCACTTGCTGCCAAGCTTGAGAATCCATGTTCAATAGTGATTACAAGAACCCAGTTGATAGATAGCAGGGAACAAGTCCCATGACCTGTCTATCCTCTGACTTCCACATGAGAGATGTGGTACGTATATTGTGGGTCAAGCAACAAGCACACACACAAATATATGCATACACATATACACAAATACAAACACATAAATAAATAAATGAAAAGAAGTTAAGGCAATAGGCAGGTTCACACTACGTTAAATGAAATATACAATTCAATTATTTTAAATTATATGGCTTCCAAAGAGTTAATGCATGAATATATATTTGTATATAGAACTTGGTGAACATTTTAACTGTGAGACAAACAGGAAGGAGTTCCCACTGAATAAAACTGCAATGATGGTACCCAGAATAAATGTTGATTACAATCCAGTAATCAAAAACAATATCCATTTTAACATGAATATAGCATTGTGCACATAAATAGAGAAGATACATGATGTGGGATTCCCCTCTGTATGCTATGAATATGTTTTATTACCACTGGTTAATAAGGAAGCTAATTGTGACTATGACAAGGCAGAATAGAACAAGGAGGAAATGCCAACCAGAGATAGAGGAGTAAAAGAAGGAGTCAGGGAGATGTCATGTAGCTGATGAAGGAGAAGGATTATTCTGGTTTGGGTGGTTGGCAAACAAAAAACAGTCTCTGTTTACAAATACATACTTTTCCAGAAGGAGCTTTCCATATATTTTATATGAGAAGCCTCTAAAGACCATATTTCCTTTATCTAAAAAAACTGAGTACATAGCACATGCCTTCCAAATAGTATAATGTGACAGAGGACAGGTGAGTAATTTTTGCCATGCAGAAACCCAGGATCACTGCCACAACTGGGTGATTATTGTCAGCTCTGTAGGGAGAGATCACATGATGAAAGTGCATGTCATACCTGTATTACCACTGCCCACACATATAGTTCTACCACTCAGGAAGAAAGTAAATACCACTTAGAGATGTTTTAGAAAAAAAATGTTTAGACAACATTACATAATAGTATCATCAGGCCACTTTGTGTTTCTCTGAATGTTCCATCAGAAGTCAAGGAAATATGGACGCTTAACACGTCAATTTCTCTTAGATATTAATCTTGTATACCCTCTATAGCTTGAAAACTTCATTGTATCCTGGAAACTACAGCTGTATTGATCCTTGAAACTGCCATTATATTCTGTTTCTGATAAAGATAAAAAAGTCTGATTGCTTTCTATCTTATTGTGAAGGGCTCAGTTTTGTTGTGGATCTTGCAACTGGCCTGATTTAATTTCTCAAGGTCTTGTTACTTACCTTGTTCTGGTAAGGAAGCACAGGCATGTACACATGATGTCTACTATGTTTACTCTTTGATATCCTTTAAGAGTTCAGAAAATATTACAGGTTAAGTAAACACTCACTTTTCTCCTAGCTCTCATCTACAAAGTTCCTGTCAGTCTCAATTGAGTTAATTGCTTCTATACACCTTTTATACCTCCTTCTAGAATTTATGTAAATATAACTATACACAAATATAAATTCAGTTTTTCTTCTGCTTTCCACAAAAGTTAAAACATTGTTCATATTGACTCTACTACTGTTTTCTTTTTACTTTTACTATTTTTATCTGCCTAGAAAAAAAAAGCTGTTACACTTAGGACTGTCTTAGAAATACAGAAAAATGCGTGAAAATGTACTATCGTGTCACATAGCACATATTCAGTATACCACGTTATTAACATCCTCCCTTAGTATGGTGTTTGTTGCAATGATGATGATGCAACATGATTAATTAAATTGCACAGTATATTTCCACTTAGATTTCCAAATGCTTTTTTCCTTGCCTTGAGCTCTCAACAAGAATTCCACATCACAAGTAGTTGATCTTGTTTCTTAGGCTACTGTTTGATTTGTTTCTCTTTAATTTTCATTTGGAACACATGATGATACTATTATGTAATGTTGTCTAAACATTTTTTTCTAAAAAAAAGCGTTTGGAAAACTAAGTGGAAATATACTGTGCAATTTAATTAATCATGTTGCATCAACATCATTGCAACAAACACCATACTAAGGGAGGATGTTAATAATGTGGTATACTGGATATGTGCTATGTGACATGACAGTACATTTTCACGCATTTTTCTGTATTTCTAAGACAGTCCTAAATATAACAGCTTTTTTTTTCTAGACAGATAAAAATAGTAAAAGTAAAAACAAAACAGTAGTAGAGTCAATATGAACAATGTTTTAACTTTTGTGGGAGGCAGAAGAAAAACTGAATTTATATTTGTGTATAGTTATATTTACATAAATTCTAGAAGGAGGTATAAAAGGTGTATAGAAGCAATTAACTCAATTGAGACTGACAGGAACTTTGTAGATGAGAGCTAGGAGAAAAGTGAGTGTTTACTTAACCTGTAATATTTTCTGAACTCTTAAAGGATATCAAAGAGTAAACATAGTAGACATCATGTGTACATGCCTGTGCTTCCTTACCAGAACAAGGTAAGTAACAAGACCTTGAGAAATTAAATCAGGCCAGTTGCAAGATCCNGCAGAAGAAAAACTGAATTTATATTTGTGTATAGTTATATTTACATAAATTCTAGAAGGAGGTATAAAAGGTGTATAGAAGCAATTAACTCAATTGAGACTGACAGGAACTTTGTAGATGAGAGCTAGGAGAAAAGTGAGTGTTTACTTAACCTGTAATATTTTCTGAACTCTTAAAGGATATCAAAGAGTAAACATAGTAGACATCATGTGTACATGCCTGTGCTTCCTTACCAGAACAAGGTAAGTAACAAGACCTTGAGAAATTAAATCAGGCCAGTTGCAAGATCCACAACAAAACTGAGCCCTTCACAATAAGATAGAAAGCAATCAGACTTTTTTAGCTTTATCAGAAACAGAAGACAATGGCAATTTCAAGGATCAATACAGCTGTAGTTTCCAGGATACAATGAAGATTTCAAGCTATAGAGGGTATACAAGATTAATATCTAAGAGAAATTGACGTGTTAAGCGTCCATATTTCCTTGACTTCTGATGGAACATACAGAGAAACACAAAGTGGCCTCAATCTTTCACCACCTGAGGGAATGTGTTGATCTCTTGGGAACTTGAAGGCACATTGTGCTCCAGGAACCACTGGTTCTAACCTGAAAAATACCCATGATGCAAGTCTCTTAAGGCAACTAGGCCAGACTAGCTCCATGGTTCCTTGTAATTTTACAAACACTTTGCCAAACAAAGGACGATTATTAAGGCATTGAATATGGCCATGATCTTAAACACATCTTATCATGAAAAAAGGAAATAGGCTGAGGACAAGAAGCCCTGGATACATCAGGATATGCTCAAAGACTTCTCCTTTCAAATTCTCAGGAAAAATCTCCCTCTTTCTTATTTTGTTTTCATAGCCAAATTATACAGTCAACTCTTGGCAAATCTAGGCATCCATTAGAATTTAGTGTGTGGGAGAAGGGAAGGAGATGGAAATTTTTAATAATAATAATAATAATAATAAAATCTAAAAAAGAATTTAGTGTGGTTTCTGGGATAAGCTCACACTAACATTTCTTCACCATGGTCTCTTTGATGTTAAGTGAGGATCTTAATATTAGGAATAATGAGAGGTATTTCATTAGTTTTTTTCATAATCATTCAGGAATATAACTGTCATCCTGTCTCTAAGCTGAAGTAAATATAGTTCAATGATGGAATAATCCCTTACAGTATGAAAATATACAAAGAAAACTCAAAGAAAGCAGGGATGGAGATTCACCATTCTACATTTATCTGGAGAATGATAGAGTAAACACCTAGAAAGACTGACTTACCCATCCTTTAGGGGTGATTGTTTCTAAGATTTGATCCCACACTTGGGCCACTGAAACTGGGGTAATCCAGAACCTGAGAGAATGAGGGTAACTTCTGCAACGCAAACCCCTACAGAATCACCATATCTCTGTGTTGCAAGTGCAGGATGGGTGGATATCCACTTCTCTTCCACACAGGCATCATTGCACGCTAGGCCTGCCCTACTCACTTGAGTTTGACCTTGCCAGAAAAAGTAGAGTGAACTTTCAGACTTCACCTAACCATGAGACCTTGCCAGTTAACTTAGTTTCATTCTACCAGCTGATGCATATCAACATATCTATTTAGGAAATATATTATTTCTTAGAGGATTCTGTAGCAGCTAATTTAATCTAATAATAACAATATTAAATAACCTCCAGTATTATCTTCATTCCAAATATATGGAAACTGAGACTTGTGTAATGAAAGCATTTTGGCCAATACCACAAAATTACTATCATCTACAACTATGTCCTGTTCTTTCTTGTTTTTTTCTTTCTGATTTTGGAGATTTTCAAGATAAAAATAATGACCTAATGTTAGAAATACAGGCTGTGAAGATATCTTCCACAAGAACACCAAGTAATGTTTAAAGATCATTAAACACCACGAAATTCGCTTATAATTTGAGTTTTCAAAAAGCAAAAATAGTTGACTCACCGAGACTCACTGGTTAGCCGGTCTACCTTAAACTGAGTTCCAAGCCAATGAAATATTCTATCTTAAAATATAAGATAAACAACCTGAGAAACGATTATCAATATTGTCTTTACAGCCTCTTTTTAATATTTCATCAACCATCTGAGATAAGAAAGAAGCCCCATTTAATGAGTAGATTTGACCAACATAAGGCAAGGGCTTGTGCTCGTGACCTGAGCCCAGTGTTCTTGTATCTCAGACCCTCTCTTCAAACACTGTATTTTGAGTAGTTTTATTCAACCTCTGATCAGGAGTGGAGGGAGATAGGGAAGAATTGCTGGAGTATTTTACTGTCAAAACCAATATTGTTATTTGCCATATCCTAAGTAATTAATGTGCAAAATAATCCCACACCAGTTTGGATTCAAAGGGTTATTTATCTGAGGGGAAAATCTTACAGAATACCATCCTACATGACAGCCAGGAAAGTCTGCACAGGACTGGGAGGAACCAACTTCCTCCTTCCCAGATTTCTTCTGTTCTCATTGCATCGTTTCTACTTCCTGTCTGGTTTTCCCACCTATACTTCCTGCCTGGCCAATCAGCATTTATTTAAAACATGATTGACAGAATACAGACAATTCGCCCACACCACCACTTCATTTCATGTGGTGCATCACTTAAAACTTTACAATGACAATGTTTACTTCAATAATTTTTTTTCTTTTTAGTTTTTAAATGAAAATATACTTGTACCATTTCCCCTTTTTTCTTTTCTCCTAAACTGTATAAATACAACTGTACAACCCATATAATATAACTTGTATGCATATAATTTCAAGTGGACTACTTTCTATTAGATAATCAATTATACTCTACCCTACAGATAATTAACTCTCCCACTCTCAGCATTCGTTTATTGCCTGTAGTCCTTTGTTTAGGATTAGGGGAGGTCTCAAAAACATGGCTGCCTATACATGTATATATGTTCACTTTTAAAAGATGAAATGAATAGAAATAAAGGGTTTCAGATAGTTTTCAAAAACAGAAGGTTAATTAATAACAGCTCATACTTTCTTGGTAGGCTTGTTAGGAATGCAGCCTTAACTATTTCTGCTTTAGTTTTGGTAACTAAGGCTTCTCTTATGTTCCTTTCTTCTGAAAACAGTATGAAGCTTGCTTTTCCAGAAACATGAAGAACACATGAAAATATTCTTGTTTTGAAGGGAAATATCTGTTTGCAATAGTAAGTTGGATTCTCCAGGAGACAAACAGATAATGGGTTGGTGTTTGGAGAACTAATTTAACAGAGCCTTTTTAATCATCTCCTATGGGAAAGAAATGAAAAGTAGAATTAGGAAACTGACTCTGTGTATGGACCTAACAAAGGCCTTATAAGACCTCTTATAGGGTCTGGGATTCAGTAGACCTCAACTGTGTCAATTGACTGACATGGGTTCAGTCACTCCCTCAATATAGGTCATGGATAGTGAATGAATTGAAATGTGGCAGCTCTCTCATGCTGAGAGACTTCCCTGTGATTTTATCTATTCATATTGTTTGCAGTAGAGCAATAAGATCTTCATGAAAGGGAAATATGGTGACATGTTCTGTTGCTGTACTCTTACTGAACCATAGTTACAAGAGCCTTAACATCTCCCTGTTGACTAAATGGATTTTCATTTCATCGCAGTTGTTAAAGGAGCTGCCTCTAAGAGTAAATCTCAAGTAATGCTGACCCAGAATCACAGCAGAGCTTACGTAAAGAGAGAAGCATTCTAAGGGACCTGAGGATATATGTGCTCATTGTGGTTAAATATTTATTTAAATTTCATGAGAGTCCTTTATTGTATCTCCATTCATACTTGTTATTATGTCTCTTAATTGTACTAAAGGAGCATAGCTCCATGATGTCCTTCCAGGAGAGAACACAGACACATAGCTTATAGTCTCTCTCTCTCTCTCTCTCTCTCTCTCTCTCTCTCTCTCT
>LOEQ01007177.1:76074-86727 GCA_001685075.1 Bramus lutescens | reverse complement strand
CCTGCTGCTTCGGTGGTCTGGGCAGGAGTGGGAGAAATCAACTTCCTCCTTCCCTGAATTCTCCTGTTCTCATTGCATTATTTCTACTTTCTGTCTAGTTTTCCCGCCTATACTTCCTGCCTGGCCAATCAGCATTTATTTAAAACATGATGGACAGATTACAGACAATTCTCCTGCACCATTTTATATTATAAAGATTCTATACCTACATGTCCATGGTAACTGAATTATGCAACAGGAAATCTTCCTTCTTAAGCAATTGAGTCAAATTTGGATGCCTGGGAAGTTGAAGAAGTAACAAACACATCTTTCTAGCAGTTAGATTTCATTTATTGAAGTGATAGCTTCACTTCTAAGTCGGGGATTCTAGTACTGTGATAAAACACCATGACCAAAAGCAACATGTGAAGAAAATGATTTATTTCATTTTACACTTCCACTTTATAGGATACTATCAAATGACCTGCAGAAAGGGGGTGAAGCAGAACTCATGAGTAGGGCTGATTATTGACCTCCTTCCTATGAATTCTTCAACCTATTTCTTATAGCATCTAGTGTAGTAAAGAGGCTGCTTGTTTGTTTCCCAGATGCCCAAACTCCTGAAATAACCACACAGAAAATGTATTTATTAAATCACTGCTTGGCCAATTACTTAAGTGTATTGCTAGCTAGCTCTTACATCTAGAATTAACCCATCTCCATTATTTTATATTTTACCATGAGGCTCATGGCCTATTGGCAAGGTTTCAGCATTTCTGTCTCTGGTGTTGGTTCCATGGCTTCTCCTCTGACTCCACCTTCCTTATCACAGGGTTCAGTTTAGTTTTCCCTGTCAAGCTCTGCTCTGATCTTCTCTGTTATAGGTTCAAGACAGTTTATTAACCAAGGGAATTCAGAGTATACAGAGGGTAATCCCATTTCAATCTAGGACCACTTTCTGAAGGATGGTACTACTTCCAGTAAGCTGGGCTCTCACACCTCAAGGATTATTCAAGAAAACGTCTCCAGATTTGAGCATAGACAAATCTGGTAGGATCATTTTCTCTCTTAATTGTTGTTACCTCTTCTTAAATATCTACCAGTTTCAAGGTGACAAAACAATAACCAGGACATTGACTTCTTAGCAACTTGATACAAAAATACATCGCTATGAAAACATAAACTTTCCTTTCCTGTTTATTCCCAATATCTTATATTAATATCACTTTCTCAATTGAAAACTTATTGCAACATTTGAAAGTTCTACAGACTTTAAAACTGTAAACAATTTAAAGGTTCTCTCTTTTTAAAACAACCACAATTTCTTTCAAATTAAAGCCTCTCTAAAATATCCCAAACTTTTCTAAAATTTTCAAAACCTGTAGAAAATTATAAAACCTACCAAAAATCCAAAAATCTCTTAACTATAAGCTCTGGTAAAACCAAAAGAGAAAATAAATATTTTCTTATTTCAGGAGGGGAGAACCAGTACATGGGTACATTCAAATAAAAGTTAAAACAAAGGCAAAACATATAAAGCTCAGTATAAAATATCCAATATTCATAAGCTTTCAGTCTCCAAAGGAAGGCTTGGCAGCTTCATTTCTCTGACTCTGCATCTACAGCAAACACAGACTGTCTTTTGTACTCATGACAGCTCCATTCCACACCTGTTGTTGTCCTTCGATGTCATACATTGTACTGGTCTCTCAAAAACTCCCAAGTTCTTTGCTGTACCTTCTCTATGCTGAAGCTCCACCAATATATTCTTCTGAAGATTCTTTAGGGATTCTGAACCCATGGCATGATGTCCTTGGGTGTTGTGGGATAATTGTTTTACCTTGTAAAGACTTGTGTCTTGTACTTGTTTAATAAAATGCTGATTGGCCAGTAGCCAGGCAGGAAGTATAGGTGGGGCAACCAGGCAAGAAGTAGAGGCAGAGCAATGAGAACTGGAGAATTCTGGGAATATGAAAGGTGCAGTCTGCAGTTGTGATGTAGCCACCGAGGAAGCAAGCTGAGAATGCCTCACTCATTGATAAAGGTACCAAGCCACATGACTAACACAGACAAGAATTATGGGCTTATATAAGTTATAAGCATTAATAAGAAGCCTGAGCTAATAGACCAACCAGTTTATAATTACTATAGTAGACCTCTGTGTATTTCTTTCGGATGAATGGCTGGGACTGGGCAGGACAGAAACTACTCTCAACACCAGGGCTTCTATAGCAACTAAGGCTAAACCTTCACCAATGGCCACTCCTGTCTTCTCATAGTGCCAAGTCTCAGATTATCTTCTTGATCCCACAGGCTTTCAGAACCAGAACCAACTGGGAAACTCTTACACAACAGCTGCCATCATGAGATACAGTCTTGGTCCTATTGAACCAAAGCTTCCGTGTGCTAAATCTGAGGAAGTGCTTTCTGGAAAATTTCTCCTAAATTATATTGGTCTCTTCTTAATCACTACTAGTTCTAAAGCCCAGCTGATCAATGTTGATTCTCCAAACAAAGGAAATATTTCATTTTAATAGTTCTTGTCTCTTGTTAGTCATGGCTGATTCTTTAGCCCTAGTTAACAAGAAATATTGAGAAATATTGACTTTTTTTAATTCAACATGTCAAAAGGCCCCAGTAGTCTTTATGGGACTCTCCAATATCCCACTGACACATCACAAGCCTGGCTACTGTCTTCTGCATTGCCTTCAGCATTATCTCCTATGTTCTCATACAGATCATTGATGTCTGAATATTCAATGGCTTTCCTTAACCAGCATTTTAAGTCCTTCAACAAGTCTTCTAAAACATATGGCCAGGTGTCTTACAATAATGCCTCACTCCTGGTACCAATTTCTGTCTTAATTAGGGTTCCTATTACTGTGATAAAACACCATGAATAAAAACATGTTAGAGGAATAAATAGTTTATTTTGTCTTATGCTCCAATCCAGTCCAGAGTTGAAGAAAACTAGGAGAGGAACCTCAAGGGAGAATTTGAAACAAAAGCAATGTAGGAAGGCTGCTTATTAACTTGCTCCCCTTGACTTGCTCAGTTTCTTTCATTATAATATTCAAGAACCCCTGCTCAGAAGGGGCACTGTTTCTGGTGAGCTGAGTCCTTCCACATCATTCATTAATCAAGAAAATGTCCAAGAACTTACTTATAGGTCTAACTAATGGGGCCATGTTGTTTTTTCAATTTAAGTTGACCCTTTTTAAATGGCTTTTGCTAAGGTCACATTGACAAAGAATTAACCAGGAAAACTTCTTACTTCATTTCTTCCAAACTATTTTGACTCAGTTTATGTGTAAGATATTTGCCTTTCTCTTGTTATTACTCTGTAGTACTTTTGAGATCTCAAACTGGAATATGAACAGACTCTTCTGTGTTAACTCAAAATTGATATGACCCCATAAAACATATATATGGTATACTTTATACCAATAAAATTTTAATATTCTCCCATATCTTCTGATTTTTAGGGAAAATCAAATCTGTTGCTCCTTTAGCTCCTACCTGGTGTACATTCAAGCATATTTCATCAATAGGCTATCAAACATTCAGGAATTACTAGGCTTTCATACCTCATTATGATAATGGGATTTCCACATTTAATATTACACCATCAATTGCTATCTGTATGTCTAAGTTAATTTTCCAAGCTATATATTTTCAAACCAAACAAATGATAGTGGTGAAAGTATCCCAGTCATGAGGTTATTATAGTCTTAAATGAATTATATCATCCAATATAATGTCTAATACAATGACAGCATGTGTTAATTGGTACCAGTGTTTATAATGATTAGAAATCTTTTTGGAAAACCATCCATGTAACCCACATCTTTGAACAATCTCCAAAATTCATTTTTCTCTCTTTCTCTTTAGTTCTTATTTTGTTTCTAGGAGCCTCTTAAAGGATGCAGTTATAAAGAAATTCTGTATGATCAAGGCTGCACACAGTGGATTGTGATTACATTAGTTTGGTGCCTGGATCAGCAAGACAAAATCAGATCATTTGCTAAATCAGAAAAGCAGTCCCTGCAGAGAAAAAGCTAGATACAGTTCTTTCAAGAAAGGGTCCCATTTGTTTTCTTCGAAGGTTTATTCATAATTGACAATGAGCAAGGGCATCATGATTATCCAGCACCCTAATTCAATGAAGTATCTTGTTCACTAAAATGGGAGTTCCCACAATGACTATTGATTCCACCTTTAATTCAGGCACAAACTAATTTCCTCTGAATATGAATTTCATTTTTGCAAAATGAAATGAGTTCTAAGCTTTTCCCTTCCTTCTTCAACCAAACTGTGTGGCTACATTATGCAGACTAACTAGACACAACAAACTCTTAAATTGTTCGAGAAAATATTGCTTATTAAGTGCAGGCAGAGAGAACAACGGGCAGATTTCAAGTTCTGTGGTCCCTGATTGGAACTCAGGACCCACCATCACACATCGTGGGGCGGAGTGGTATTTGGCAGGCAATAAGAGATACAGAATGTTAATTGTAGGCCCTTAGCTGTTGTCAGAGGTTTCTGTCCCACCAAGTCCCGCAGTCATTCAGTCCCAAAGAAACACAGAGAGGTCTACATTAATCATAAACTGATTGGCCCATTAGCTCATCCTTCTTATTAACTCTTATAACTTATATTAGCTCATAATTCTTGTCTGTGTTAACAACATGTCTTGTGACCTTTTTTGGCAAGGCAGTCATATCTTCCTTCCTCTTTGTCTGGGTGATGGTTATAGACTGTGCCTGTCCTTGTCCCCAAATTCTCCTGTTCTCATCGTCCCACCTCTACTTCCTGCCTGGTCACCCCACCTATAGCTCCTGTGTGGCTACTGGCCAATCAGTGTTTTATTAAAAATAATGTAAGTGACAGAATAAAAGACCATTGTTCCACAGCATTTAGCCAAGAACGCCATGATACTGAACTATTGGCAAGCAACACATCACAACAATGCTCACACAGTGTCCTACATTTTTAAGTCAGAAGGTCAGGCAAAGACTTACTGAGTTCTCTGTTCAGGTTCTTAAGAAGATAAAATCCATGAATCAGGCTATGACCATAAATGTAATAACTCCCCACATACACAGGAGGTTGACAGATTCTATCTATTTGTATTTCTCAGAGTATCCCATTTCCTTTTCAGCCATCAGGAAGGAGCTGCCAAGGGATCCTTAAGAATCTATTAGCTCGTTGTTTTAGTTAGAGTTCCCATTGCTATGAAGAGATACCATGGCCAAAGCAACTCTAATAAAGGACAAACAATTATTTGGAGTGGCTTACATTTTCAGAGCTTTAATTTATTGTTATCATGGTGAGACATGGCAGTGTGCAGGCATAGTACTGGCTACATCATTATCAGAAGTAACAGAAGGTAGACTGAGACACTGAGAGGTATCTTGAGCAAATATGAGACCTCAAAACTCAACTCCACAGTGACACACTTCCTCTAACAAGATCGCACCTACTTCAACAAGGCCACATCTCTTAATAGAATCACTTACTTTGGGGGCCACATTCTTTCAAACAACCACAATCTTCTCCCTGGCTCCCAAAGACTTTAAACCATACCATAATGCAAAAACAGTCCAACTTCAAAATTCCCCATAGTCTATAACAGTCTCAAACTGATTTAAAAATAGAAAATGCAAAGAGCCCCTGAGATTCACACAATCTCTTAACTGTAATCCCCTGTAAAATAAAAACAAAAAAGCAAATCACATAATTCCAACATATAATGAAGCGGGATATACATTACCATTCCAAAATATAGGGAAGGGAGCATAATATGATGTCGAAATTCTCTTCAGATCTCCAACTCTTTTCGGTTTTGTTGATTGCAGCTCACTTCTTTATCTTGGGCTGGTGCCACTCCCTGTTATCAGCTTTTCTTGGTAGGTATTGTGAGAGTCAGGGTTACACTGAAGTTTCAATTATTATGCCTAAGAAATAAATGAGACTATAATGCCTGTGATCTGCAAGCCTCTTGCCCAAGGACTGGGAGTTCCTGAAAATAGGCGATAACAAGATGCACATTTCACTTCCCTAAACAAGTTTGTTTGATTCATCTGGTTGTGCTTGATCACGTGTGGGCAGGAGGTTCACGGGAAGAAAATCATCAGGATGTATACACTTGGCCCTGATTGAACCTGATGGGAAATACAATAAATTGTGGGGTTTTTTTTTCTTCTTAAGCTTCTGCAAAATGTGATTCTGGGTCATTTCCCAGCAACAAGGGTATGGATCTGGCCAGATCCCACCCCCTGGCCAGTATTTAACTAAAACTTGCTTCAAATTTGACTTTAAACTGTGATAGTGATCTTATTCTCAGTAGGTTGGATTAACATTTTCTGGAGGACCCCAGTGAAATTCTTATGACCCAAATTCTAAAACTTAACCTTCACTCTGGAACTCCACAGTTGAGGGGCTGGTTCAGGATCCATGTGCCTTGAGAAGTTCTAAAATTTTGAGGCTACCTTTAGTTTGCAGACTATCAGAGTGAACTTCCAGGCTGAGAAAAGCAGCAAGGATCTATGGAAGACTTCTGGTGAGTCATAGTGCTGTTTTATTTGTAGAATCCCTGACTGGGATATTCAGGGGCTTCAACAGCATCCCAATATTTTCCCATCTAGGGCATATACCTAGATGTTGTCTGCCCATCTGGTTCTGATTGGAATCTATTTTTTCCCATGGAAAGTTTTGTTGAAAAGTTTTGTCTCTCTGAGTTTTCTGGTATGTTTGTAAGCTTTCCTGCAAGCATGGAGCTAAGAAAGAAATGGGTCAGATATTTTTGCTGTTTCTGTGTGCCAGCTGACAGTGACCACATGGTTGTATTTATTGCCAGAGCTCAGATTTTATTTCTGAGCTCTCTGGTCACTGGACTCAGGAGCTTGGATATCATTTTAGTGTAGATAGCATTAAGATTGTTTTGTGCTGATCTTCTTTATTGGAAAACTAGCCCTAGAGTTAGATTATGCCTCTCCTTTTGCTAGACCCAGGCATGCTTGTTTAAACGTTTCCTTTTTGTTGCTGTGTCAGCCTGAGCCACCTGCCCTAGCAATAGTGAAAAGAAAGCAAAAATTAGACTGGATTCATGTGAACATTCTATACCTCAAGATTTATAAGTTTATTTTATTAGATATGGTTAAAAATCTGTAAAATCTGCATAAAAATTGTTAAAACTAGTAACACTGGGAGTTTATCATTAAAAATCATTGCATAGGTGATTTTAAAGGAACAATTTGTCATGACTTCATTTTTGTATTGCCACCATCTTTAGGCAGTCACATGACTGGCAACCATCTTTGGTAGAGTTAGAGGGCAGGCAGATATCATGTGATTAACCATCTTTGACCAGTCATATGTCTTGCAGCCTTCTTTGCTAAGTTTGGAAAAGACTGATGTCATGTGACTTTACCATCATCTTGGTTAAATATGACCACATGGAAATGGGCCTGGCAAGGAGGCAATAACAGTTCTCCCAATTCTTTTGGATTAGGTAGATTTTTATATGATAATTCCTGTCCTGAAAACAAGGTTTATGAAAATTGGATTTTAAAAACAATGCCTCTTGAATAAGGTATTAAAACTGTACCTCCATGTTTTTATATGCAAGAATGTGCCTTTTCCTGGCAGCTAAACTTTGTAATTTAAGAGTAACCCAGGTGAAAATTGTTTTTAAAGACATGAAGGGATCATGAAGAACAGTAGAGGTTTGCAAATGTGTGGCAGGCTTGAGTTTCTAAAGAGAGCTCAGTTGAAATGGTGGACTTTAACAGTTTAGAAAATACTGATGCCATGTGATAGTCCCAGAAGCACCACCCACAAGGAAGTGAAGTAGTCTGAGATCTAGAAGACATATGCATGCTGCTGAGGGTGGGGACAAAGAGGTGATCCAAATCCCTGGAGAAAACCCAGAGGATTGTCAATGAATCCTAGATACTGAGTTTTGGATTACTTACATTATTGGAGCTTGCTTTTTCGCTTATGCAGATTGTGGTTATGCCTTATTTTCTCCCTCTTATGGTATAAAAAGGAATTTTATTTTTGATAATGCATGAACCATACAATTGAGATTTGAAACTTTTTAAAGTAAATATTAAAGTTTTACAGAAAAATTTTAAAAACTGGATATTTTTAAGGGATGGTTTTTTAAATATTTAAATTTATAAGACTATGAGATACTTTAAGTTTACAAAATGTTTCATAATATTAATATGTAAAGTTAAAAATAAATACATGGCTAAAAATTAAGGTCATAACTATGAGCATTAAATACTAATCATCAGAAACTGGGATACTCCTATCTTATGATGCAACAAGACAATGACCTAAGCAACCTGTCAAAGTGGCTTAAAGCAGCTTCTCAGCCTATGAGTTTCAATATTTTGGTGGTTGAAAGACTTATTTACAGGCATAGTCTAGGATCACATGCATGTCCTATGTGTGCATCGACATACGTAGAGCCTTCTTGACTAGAGTGGCCCTTTCATGGTACGAATAATGATGGTAGGTAAAAAGAAAATTCTTGGGATCAGTCTTCATTCTGGAAGATTACTAAGTCCTCAATAACAGTCTTTTCCTCATACAAATGGTTCAGAGTTTCCCGTTTACTGTGGTGGTTTCCTTACATGGATGAACATCCGAAAAGGGAAATTAAAGAGAGCAAAATGATCCTTTCACATACAATTAATATTCCCATCAACATCCACCCTCGTGAGAAAACAAGTTTGAAGATATGTTCACAAACATTTCAGCTGAGTCAAATGCTTTTATTTGGTGCCTGTTCAGGCAAATCCAGGCAGCAAGCCACTTGTGGCTTAATTACTAGATTGTATTGAAACAAGGCAATTTAATTGCAATTAGTGTTACGATTATATTCGTAAAATGCCTGTATATGTATTTATTTCCAATAATCCATTACTTCCAGCCCAGAACTATGTGTGTTCCATTAAATTGTAAAGTACAAGGTCATTAACCTACAATTGTACTTTGGATCAATTTTATGATTGTATTCTGTTTGCTCTTTGGTTCAGTTTAAATTCTTAAGCCCTCTTAGGTCATTTATCTTTAGCTATTTAATTTCCTATGATTGTCTAAAGGCTCTTATCATTGTTAATTAAGCAGGTGTGACCTGCTCTGAAAACAGTTGACTTTCCTGGAACATCTGGTAGAAAAACAAATTTAGTTAGTCCTCCATAGCTTGTATTGTTCCTTGTGGCTAACTTCAGTCATTAGTAGTTCTGAAATTGCAATAAATACCATACTGTCTTGGATTATTAATGTTTGGGGCTCATACAATGAACATTTAGCACATGAGAGGCTTTTCCTATTTATTCGTCAGTTTCTTTTTCCCAAGTCTAGAAAGAGACCGTTATTGAGTTGTCAGCCATCATGAACAGAACATAATAGATAGTAAGACTTTAAAGACAAGCAGTTTTCATGAAGCAAAATTATTGTTCATCAGCAAAGAACAGGTATCCTCTTGTCAAAATCAGCCATCAGTATTTCCTCTCTTGTTTAAATGTGCATGTGTTATGCTATCCCCCCCTCACTTACTTCATTTTTTATAATTTGATTGTGAGATGGTAGATTTCCATCTGGCATTTTATTTTCTGTTCCTTTAGATTAGCTTTTTCCTTCATCCTTGAATTGCCTCGTACTTTCATGCCACAACCACCTTAAACCTTCCTGCTCCCAGTATTCTACATCCCTTCTTTTCTTTAGCCTATAACATTCTATCTCCATCTCTTAACATGTCCTCCCCAGAAAGACTAATTGCTAGTTTCCTGGTTTCCATTTTTGCTCCAAATTAAAAACACAGCAGAAAAGATTTGAAGTAAAGACCCACATGAAAGAGCAAAAGGTATTTGTCAGACTTATTTCATTCACTATAATTTTTCTGCTTCCATCCAATGTTCTGCACATTTCATAGTTTCACTTTTTTGGATGTGAATAATATTCTATTATGTATAAGTAGCACATTTTTCCTATCTATCTACTCCCAATAAGCAGCTAGGTTGATTATGTTTTCTAGCTATTGTGACTTAAGCAGCAATAAAATAGGTCTTCGGGTACCTCTGTAGTAAGATATAAAGCTTGTTTTGCATAGGTACAAACATGGTGTGACTGAGTCACATGACAGCTTCATTTCTACGTTTTGAGAACCATTCCTTAGATTGACTTTCAGAGTCCCTGCACTAATTCATACCTCCAAGAAAAACATATACAAGTTCTCTTTGCGCCACATGTATGCCAGTACTTGTTGGACATTATCCCCTAAAACATAATCTGATATATTTTTGCTAAGTGGTCATACTGTTGAATTGCTTTTTAAATATTTATGTCCATACCCATACATAAATGGAGTGTTCATTTTTCAACAGGTGGTTGCAACTGGAGGGATGCACAACTTGTACAAATTGTGCAAGAGACTGAGAGCATTTAAGAAGTAAATGAAAGCTGGGCAGTGGTGGCGCTTGCCTTTACCCCAGCACTCTAGAGGTAGAGGCAGGCAGATCTTTGTGAGTTCAAGGCTAGCCTGTAATATGAGTGCTAGTTCCAGGACAGGCTACAGAGAAACTCTGTCTAGAAAAACCAAAAAAGAAAGAGAAGAAGAAGAAGAAGAAGAAGAAGAAGAAGAAGGAGGAGGAGGAGGAG
>LOEQ01007177.1:57934-72268 GCA_001685075.1 Bramus lutescens | reverse complement strand
ATTCTGTAGGCTGTCATTTTGTCTTGTTGACTGTGTTCTTTGCTTTACAGAAGCCTTTCAGTTTCAGGGCGTTTCATTTATTAATTGTTTTTCTCAGTGTCTGTGCTATTGGGATTGTAGTAGGAAGTGGTCTCCTGTGCCAATGCATTCAATTGTACTTTGCACTTTCGCATCTATGAGGTTCAGAGTGGATGGCTTTATGTTGAGATCTTTGATCCATGTGGACTTGAGTTTTGTGCATAGTGATAGATATGGATCTGTTTTCATTCTTCTACATGTTGATAACCAGTTATGCCAGCACACACACACATACTTTCTGTCACCATAAGATGGGAATTTTTTAAGGTAATCATCATGTAGGAAATATATTTTATAAAAAACCTATTTCACAATATAAACTTACATTTATGATCCATGGTGATGTTTGTTTTCCTGTACACTGAGCATTAAATGATTGTCAGGAATGTCTGCATATTATCATATTGTTTCACTATATCACCAAAATTATGTTAATTAAAGCAGGTGATTAAAATGTAGCAAATATGTTGGAAAGCTTGGGTAATCTCATGAGTCCTATGCTAAGTGGTAAGATATTTCACATCCTGAAGATTTGACAGAAAAATAGAGTTTTTAGAGGTTTAAAGGGTATGACAGGGTACTTGCTTCTCATGAAATACAAATGAGTTTTCACCCATCTCAGTGTGAACAGCTGCTCCTAGACTGATATTTTACAATTAACAAATTCATTTCAAGGATTCAATTCAAGGATAGAGGGGTTTCCTAGCCTGAGCAGTGCTCTGGGCATGAACCCCAGAAAAACACAAATAGACATGGTGGTGAACATCTGCAGTTACAGCATTAAGGAAGTAGAGGCATGAGGAGTAGGAACTCAGGTTAATCATCTGTTGCTGATGCAAAGAATGCTTGAGGCCAGCATCAACTGCATGGTAACTTGGCTAAATAATCAACATCTACAATTATTTCAACATATTGTTAAGTCACCCAAAATGCTACCTGCCTGAATAATTCCTAGAGAATACAAAGATTTTGAAATAGGTTAAGTATTTGGGTCATCTTTACTTGTAAGTTCTAATATTTATATTTACCTTTGTAAATGAGAAGGCTTTGTTGGTTTTCATGGGTGACTTAATAAAAATAGTAAGAATTTAGATAGTCTATATTTTTTAATATATTCTTGGGCTAGGTCATGACTACATGCCTACTGCTATCTACTCCAGATTTGATTTCTCAGATCACAAACAGAGACATCAGGATGTATAAATAAAAATCTAGGACCTGGTAATAACAGGGTACAAACTAGGTGATCAGCCTATCCAGCTTCCTTGGCATCTGTCACTTTTGCTATACTGCCTCTTCTCTGTTAGTTCTGCCATGAGTTGATTCGAAGAAAAGTAATGAATTTCTTTCTAAATGTGCCTGCATATATATATATGGAGGGGGGAGGCAGACCCACAGTCACTGCCCTTCAAGACAATAACAAGCAGAAAGTCCTTCCAATTAGAAAATTCTCAAATGAAATAATTTGTAATCTACTTTTGATAAAAATATAAACTGAGAGATGTGGATTATTATTGACTCATAGAATGCATATTTTAACTGCTTATTTGGGTATTTAGAAGGATAGAAAATGGAAAACCAGGGATAATAATATGGAGAACAGGCCTAAAATTCAGCTTCTAGAATAGGCAAGAAAAAAAGGAAGTGCTTTTGGCATATGCTAATGACAATAGAATACATTTAACACAGAAAGATCTCAAATAAAGTAGAGAAATTAATTTGGCAGCTTTTTCAAATTGATGTTGATGTAAAGCACATGTAGATGTGTAGCAGGAGAGGTTGCTTGTTTGTCCCAGCCGTCCTGCTAGCTCAGTTGGTAGAGCATGAAGTTCTTACTTTCAGGGTCATGGGTTTGGGCCCCACATTGGGTGTCAATTTGTAATAGAAAGACCCACTCTTTTGTCCTGGCTACCCAGAACTGAAAAAACCACACAGAAATTGTATTAATTAAGTCACTGTTTGGCCTGTTGGCTCTAACTTCTTATTGGCTAACTTGCACATCTTAATTTAACCCATTTTTACTAATCTGTGTATCACCACAAGGTCATGGCCTACCAGCAAAGTTTCAAAACGTCTACCTCTTGTGGCAGATCCATTGCATCTCTGACTCCATCCTTCTTCCTCTCAGCATTAAGTTCCATCTTCCCCACCTACATAAGTTCTGTCCTATCAACACACCAAGGCAGTTTCTTTATTCATTAATGCTAATCACAGCACACAAAGAGGAATCCCACATCATAGATGGAGGAGTTGAAATGATAAGAATATAAACATGGCAAAGGCCTAACAATATTAGTCTGTATTCATCAACTTTTATGTAGTCATTGCTGTAAGTCCCAGTCTGAAACAATAACAAACAATGAACATTTGTCTCTGATAATATCCATCAGGAAAAAAGGACATTCCGTTGAGGGTAAATTTATTAATAATAGATTCCTCCACCCTGGAGAAAATATCAATTTATCTTGATTAGATTTAGCACAAATCTGTATATGGTTTGTGATTCCTGACCTTGGAGCTTGGCAGGGAGAATTACATAAAAATTTCATGGAACAAAAAACATAATAATATGTGAGCTTCCCTGAGTCTAAACATAAAAAGGTATAAATAAAGGTCTGTCATTCATTACATAATGTCTGGCTATGGGTCTCTGTATTTTCTGTATTTTTTTCCCATTTCCTGCAGGAAAAAAGTCTTTCTGCTGATGGCTGATCAAGACACTGATCTATGTATATAACAAAAATGTCACTAGTAGTCACTTTATTACTATAGTTTTTTGTTTTACATTTTTGTTTTGTTAGAATAGTAGTATTTGGTCTTATGCTAGGACCATGGGCTATTTATAATCTGTGCCTTGGTCAACCAAACAGTATTGGGTATAAGGTATACTTCATTAAGTGGCTTAAGTAAAATTAGATATTGGTTGGTTATTCACACAACCTTTGTGCCACCTTTGCAGTAACTTAGTTTGTAGGCAAGACGATACTGCTAGTCAAAGAAAGAGTTTGTGATTAGTTTGCTGTTTAGCTTCCCCTATGAAATATAATAAAAACTTAATTTTCTTCAAGAGAGTCTCACTTGGGAAACAAACTATCTTATTTTCATTCAATTGAAAATAATTTTCACATAATATATCCTTTTTAGGGTTTCCCTTAATGCTACTCCTCCCAGCTCCTATGCACCTCCCCTCTCATCCAAATTCACTCCCTTCCTGTCTCTTACTAGAAAACAAATAGGCTTCTAGGATATAATAATAAGATAAATTGCAATATAATAAAATAAGATAAAGCAAAACTTTTACGTCTAAATAAGACAAAATAAACACAAAGAAAAGATTCAAAGTAAAGGCACAAACAAAAACAGAAATGGGTGGAGAGACCCATTCATTCAAATACTCAGGAATCCCATAAAATCACTAAAGTGGAAGCCATAATATATACCCAAAGAACCTGAAGGTAACAGGAGAGAGGGAAAGGAAGATTTTTTTCTTGGATCATACATACATATATACACATACATACAAATACACACATGCATGCATATATATATATACATATATATGCATATATATCAGGCTCCAAAAATATCTAAGAATAATATATTATATAATATATTAATATAATAATATATAAACCAATTTATGCTATATATAATATTAATTAAGATAAAAAGGAAAAGTGCTGCCATGACATTATACGATGAAGAACCTCCAAAAATGTCATTGAGTTAGTTTTCTGTTGACCTTCTACTGCTAGGCATGTGACCTATTCTTAACGGTAGCTTATTTCCCTGGTGAGATTATACTAAAATGAAATTTTCATTTGCAAGTGGTTATCAGTTGGAGATATTTTCTGGGTTAAGAATGGGACATGTATCCATTTCTCAGTTCTAGGACACCATCTGGTACAGACAATGGAGACCCTGTCTATGCTGCCCCAGTCTCTCTGAATTCACATGTCGGTTGGTCCTGTTGAGTCAGAGTGCCTTGTTTTCTTGATGTCCTCCATTCCCCTTGGGAATATGGAAAGAGATAGAGAAAATTAAAGGCCTTTGAGAGGTAATCTGGAAATGTAATACAGTGGAAGCTTCCTAAAATAAATACACATGCAGAACAAACTACTATTTTTCTCCTTTCTTATTGTTTTTATTGAGCTATACATTTTTTCTCCATTCCTCCCTTCTCCCCTCTCCCATTAAAGGACACGTTGCATACCCAACAGCAGATGGTCAACAATAACTAACTCAATGGTGTCTTCGAGGTTCCTTTTTATTTAAATTGTGTCTCTTATATTTTTTCTCTTTTTACCAAAAAGGTCCATTGAATATGTGTTATGGCTTCAAGCTTTGTGTTTTCATGGTATTCCTGAGTGTATAAATGAGTGGGTCTCTGCATCCACATTTCTTTTCTTGTGTCTTTTCTCGGGTTCTTTTTCCTCTGTTTGTTTTGTTCTATTCAGATACATTAGATTTTGTTTTAGCTTACTCTATTTTATTTTATTATATCCCTATCCTGTTTGATTTCCTTATTATTATTATTCTCTTATATATTATATCACAATTGCAGTTTCCCCTCCATCCACACCTCCCAGTGAATCCCTCCACCACTCTTCTCCAGATAAACTCTACCTAATTTCTCCATTTTCCTTCAGAAAGGAACAGGCCCTCCCCCAGGGATATCAATCTTACAATGGCATAAAAAGTTACAATAAGATGAGGCATATATTTTTATATTCAGATTGGTTGATGCAACACAGTAGGAAGAAAAGTCTCCCAGAAGCAGGTAAAATAGTCAGATATACACCCACTGCCACTGATAGGACTTCCATAAGAACAACGAGCTATGCAACTATAACATATATGCAGAGGTCATAGCTCAGACCCATAGAGTCTCCATGATTGTCACTTCTGTCTCTGTGAGCCCCTATGAGTCCTGCTTGGATGTTTCCATGAGTGCTGCTATTGTGGTATCTTTACCTCTCTGTCTCCTATCATCCTCCCTCCCTTTCTAGTTCCCCATGTTCTGCCAAAAAATTTGACTGTGGGTCTCTGTATCTGCTCCCATCAGCTGCTAGATAAAGCATCTTCAATGATGATTATACTAGGCTCTGGCCTATTACTATAGCAGCATATTGTTAAGAATAAATTAATTGATTTTTTGAGAAGTTGTATTTGGTTCTATACTAGGTCTCTGGACTACTCTGCCTCTAGTTCCTGGTCATTCAGGCAGTGTCATGCATGGACTCCCTCTTCTGGCTTAGGACTCAAATTGGACCACCCATTGGTTGGACATTTCCACAAGTTCTATGCCACCATTAACCTAGCACATTTTCTACCAGGACAAACTGTAGATGGAAAATTTTGTGACTGGATTGGTGTCTCAGTCCCACCGCTAGAAACCTTGTCTGGTTTCAGAAGATGGCAGTTCAGGCCCTATATCACCAATTACTAGGAGTCTTCGCTAGGGTCACCCTCATCGATCCTGGGGAGTTTCCATTGCACTAGGTTTTCAATACCCTCCAAGTGTTCTCCAATTCTAATTGTCTCTCTCAGGACTATCTCCCTCCATTCCTCCATCCTTCCCCGCTTCTAGCCTTGTCTTTCCTGTTTCCATCACTACCCTCTGTCCTCTTTAGTGAAATCTATTTCCCCATCACAGGGAAATTCCTGCATCCTACTTTGAGGCCCCCCCCCATTACTTAGCCTCTCTGGATCTGTGGAATGTAGCATGATTATCCTTTACTTAACAGCTAATATTTACTTGCCTGTTTGTTTTCTGATGAGAAACTAAAATGGTATGGATTTGTAAAGGAGGAGAAGAAGGAAGGACTTGGCAGGAGTAGAGAGAGGGAAGAACATAATAAGAGTATATTATGTGAGGAGAAAAATCTATTTTCAACAAAATGAAAAAACCTGAGAACAACAGGGATAGAAAGAGAAGACCTCCAGCTCAAAGGTGGTCCCCTCACCATATAATAATCAAAACGCAAAACATGCAGAATAAAGAAAGAATATTAAAAGCTGCAAAGGAAAAAGGTCAAGTAGCTTATAAAGGAAGACCTATCAGAATTACACACGACTTCTCAGTGGAAACCATAAAATCCAGAAGATCCTGGGCAGATGTGCTGCAGACACTAAGAGATCACGGATACAAGCCCAGACTATTATACTCAGCAAAACTTTTAATCACCATCAATTAAGAAAATAAGATATTCCATGATAAAAAACATATTTAAAAAGTACATTTCCACAAACCCAGGCGTACATAAATTTTTACAAGGAAAACCACAACACAAGGAAGCTAACTGCATCTGCAAAACCACAGGCAACAGATAACCTCCCAGCAGCAAAACCCAAATAAGGGAAACACACAACCACTACTACTGAAAAATAACAGGAGTTAACAAACACTGGTCATTATTATCTCCTAAAATCTATGGACTCACTCACCTATAAAATGATGCAAGCTAAGAGAATGGATATGAAAATAGGATCCAGCCTTCTGCAATATACAAGAAACACACCTCAACCTCAAAGGCAGACATTACCTCAGCATAAAGAGTTGGGAAAGGCTTTTCCAATCAAATGGACCTAGGAAACAAACAGGTATAGGTATACTAATATCTAACAAATAGATTTCAAACTAAAATCAATCAGCAGAGATGGAGAAGGACACTTTATACTCATAACAGGAACAATCCATCAAGATGAAGTCCCAATCCTGAACATCTATGCTCCTAATACAAAAGCACCCACATATGTAAAAGAAACATTACTAAAGCTTAAATCACACATCAAACCCCACACACTAATAGTAGGAGACTTCAACACTCCACTCTTGCCAATGGACAGTTCAATCAGACCAAAAGTTAACAGAGAAATAAAAGAACTAACAGATATTGTGATTCAAATGGATTTAACAGACATCTATAGAGCATTCCAACCAAACACAAAAGAATATACCTTCTTTTCAGCACCTCATGAAACCTTCCCTAAAATTGACCATTACTCAGTAACAAAGCCAACCTCTACAGATAAAAAAAAAAATTTTGGAGTAACCCTCTGTGTTTTATCAGATTACCATGGCTTAAATTTAACAATGCTACTCTCAGAAAGCCTAAAAACTCATGAGGGCCAGGCAGTGGTGGCACACGACTTTAATCCCAGACCTCGCAAGGCAGAGGCAAGGGGATCTCTGTAAGTTCAAGGCCAGCCTTGTCTACAAGATCTAGTTTCAGGACAGGTTCCAAAGCTCAGAGAAACCCTGTCTTGAAAAAAAAAAAAAACTCATGAAAATTAAACAACCATGCTTGGGTCAAAGAAGAAATAAAGAAATTTAAGTCTTCCTAGAATTCAATGAAAATGAAGGCACAACATATCCAAACTTATGGGACACTATGAAAGCAGTGCTAAGAGGAAAGTTCATAGCACTAAGTACCCACATGAAGAAAATGTAGAAAGCTCACATCAGTGCCTTAACAGCACACCTGAAAGCCCTAGAACAAAAAGAAGCAGACTCAACCATGAGTAGTAGAAGACAGGCAATAATCAAATTATTGAGGGCTGATATCAACAAAATAGAAACAAAGAAAACTGTACAAAGAATTAGTGAGACAAAGAGCTGGTTCTTTGAGAAAATCAACAAGATAGAAAAACCCTTATCCAAACTTATCAAAAGGTAGAGAGAGAACATCTAAATTAACAAAATCAGAAAGGAAAAGGGGGACATAACAACAGACACTGAAAATATTTAGATAATCATTAAGTCATACTACAAAATCCTGTACTCCAAAAAATTGGAAAATGTAAAAGAAATGGACAATTTTCTAGATAGATACCATATACCAATATTAAATCAAAACCAGGTGAACAATTTAAATAGACTTATAAACTGTAAGGAAATAGAAGCTGTCATCAAAAGCCTTCCAACCAAAAAAGCCTGGGGCTGGCTGGCTTTAGTGCAGAATTCTACCAGAAATTTAACGAAGAGCTATTACCTATACTCCTCAACATGTTCCACATTAATAGAAACAGAAGAAACATTGCCAAACTCTTTTTATGAGGCTACAGTTACCCTGATATTAAAGATACAAAGACTTAACCGAGAAAGAGAATTACAAACCAATCTCACACATGAACATGGATGCAAAAATAGTCAATAAAATACTAAAAACTGAATCAAAGAATACATTAAAAAATCATCCATCATGATCAAGTCGGCTTCATCGAGAGATGCAGAGATGGTTCAAGATATGAAAATGTATCAAAGTAATTCATCATATAAATAAACTGAAAGAAAAAAAACATATGATCATCTCATTAAATATTTAAAAAGTATTTAATAAAATCCAACACCCCTTCATGATTAAGGTCTTGGAGAGATTAGGGATACGAGGGACATATCTAAACATAAAAGCAATATACAGCAATCCAACAGCCAACATCAAGTTAAATGGAGAGAAACTCAAAGCGATACCACTAAAATGAGGAACAAGACAAGGCTGTCCTCTCTCTCCATATCTCTTCAGAAAGGTTCTCTAAGTGCCAGCTGTGGCAATAAGACAACAGTAAGATCAAGGGGATTCAAATTGGAAAAAAAAAGAAGTCAAACTTTTGTTATTTGTAGATGATATAATACTATATGTATGTGACCCCAAAATTTTATCAAGGAAATCCTACAGTTGATAAACACCTTACATAATGTGGCAGGACATAAGAACAACTCAAAAGAAATCAGTAACCCTCCTATACACAAATGATAAAGAAGCTGAGAAAGAAATCAGAGAAACATCACCTTTCACAATAGCCACAAAGAATATAAAATATCTTGCAGTAACACTAACCAAAGAATTGAAAGACCTATTCAATAATAAATTTAAAACTTTGCAGAAAGAAATCAAAGAAGATATCAGAAGATTGAAAAGTCTCCAATGCTCTTGGCTAGGTTGGATCAACATAATAAAAATGGTAATCCTACCAAAAGCAATCTATATATTCAATTAAATCCCAATCAAAATCCCAACAAAATTCTTCATAGACCTTGAAAGAATGATACTCAACTTCATATGGAAAAGTGCAAAACCCAGGACAGCCAAAACAATCCTGTACGAAAAAAAGGAACTTCTGGAGGCATCACTATCCCTGATATCAAGCTCTATTACAGAGCTACAGTAACAAAAACAGCTTTGTACTGGTATAAAAACAGGGAGGCTGACCAATGGAATTGAATCAATGACCTGATATTAATCCACACACCCATGAACATGTGGGTTTTGTTTTATACAGTGGAAAAAAGAAAGTATATTTAACAAATGGTGTTGGCATAACTGGATTTGAACATGTAGAAGAATAAAAATAGATCCATATCTATCCCCATGCACAAAACTCAATTCCAAATCAATTAAAGGCCTCAATATAAATCTGAACACACTGAACCTGATATAAAAAAGAAAGTTGGTAGTGGCCTTCAATGCATGAGCACAGGATACCACGTTCTAAATATAACCCCAGTAGCATAGACACTGAGAGCAACAATAAATAAATGGGACCTCCCGAAACTGAGACCCTTCTGTAAAGCAAAGGGTACAGTCAGTAAGAAAAAGGTCAGGCTACTGAACGGGAAAACACCTTCACTAACCCCATATCATACAAAGGACTGATGTCCAAAACAAATTAAAGAACTCAAAAAGTTAGACATCAAAGTTCTAACTAACCAAATTAAAAATGAGGTACAGAACTAAACTGAGAATCCTCAACAGAAGAATTACAAAAGGCTGAAAGACACTTAAGGAAATGTTCAACATCTTTACCCATCAGAGAAATGCAAATCAAAACAATTTTGAGACACCATCTTACACCTGTCAGAATGGCTAAGATTAAAAACACCAATGATAGATTTTGCTGGAGAGGATGTGGAGTCATCCATTGATGGTGGGAATGCAAACTTATACAACCACTTTGGAAATCAGTATGGTGGTTTTTCAGAAAATTGGGAATCAACTTACCTCGGGATACAGTAATACCGCTTGTGCATATAATCTAAGTTGCTCAATTATACTAAAATTTATTTTCAACTATGTTCAAAGCAGCTTTATTTGTAATAGTCAGAACCTGGAAACAACCTAGCTGCCCCTCAACCAAAGAATTGATAAAGATAATGTAGCACATTTACACATTAAAGTACTACTTCGGGGCGGGGGGAACAATGATATCTCAAATTTTGCATGCAATTGGTTGGAATTAGAAAACACTATACTATATGAGGTAACCCAGACCCAAAAGCATGAATGTGGTATTTATTCACTCATAAGTATGTACTAGCTGTAAGCAAAGGATCTTGAGCCTATAGTTCGTGATCCTAGAGAAGCTAAGTAATAAGGTGAATTTTTAGAAAAACATACATAGATTCACCTGGAAAGTCAAATTAGACAAGATCACCTGACAAAATTGGGAATATAGGGGTTGGGAGAGGAGGGGATAAAGGGAGGGATGAAGAGAACTTGAGGATAGTTGAGATGGAAGGACAGAGATGAGAGTAAAGAAAACGATATCTTGGTTGAGGGAGCCATTATGGGGTTAGCAAGAAACTTGGCTTTTGAGAAATTCCCAGGCAATCACAAGAATGGCCTAGCTAAGACCCTAAGCAATAGAAGAGAGGGTGCCCGAACTGGCCTTGTCTTACAGTCAGACTGATGAATATCTTAAATATCACCATAGAACCTTCAACCAGAAACTGATGGAAACAGAGGCAGAGACCTGCGTTCGAGCACTAGACTTACTCCAAAGTCTAATTGAAGAGCAGGAGGAATGAGAATATGAGCAAAGAGCTCAAGACAATGATTGGTATACGCACCAAAACAGTCTCCCTGAACTAATGGGAGCTCACCAACTCCACCTGGACTGGGAAGGAACAAGCATAGAACCAAACTAGTCCCTCTGTATGTGGTTGACAGTTGCATGGCTGGGGCAGACAGAGGGGACACTGACAGTGGCACCAGGATTTATCCCTACTGCTTGCACTGGCTTTTGGGGAAACCTATTCTTTTGGATTTGTACCTTGCTCAGCCTAGATATAGTAGGGAAGGCCTTGAACCTTTCCCAAAGCAATGTGCCTTACAATCTCTGAAGAGTGAATAGGTATTTGGTTGGGTGATATGTGAAGGGAATGGGAGGAGGAGAGGAAGTGGAAACTTGGATTGGCATGTATAGTGAAAAAAAGATAGTCTGTTTTCTTTTTTAAAAAATTACAAAAAAAATTCTCTTTCTGATAAAAATGTAGAAATTGGTATATGGAAGGAGAGATGTTCCTACTTACCATCAGGACTAGTAATCTACAAGGGGATTTGTTTCCTATTTCTGCACTGTTTATATAGATGGAGAGCTTTCTAATAAGGCTGCTTATTTTACATGGTTGTTGTGTTCATAAAATCAAATAAAGTAATTTTCCAGGAATAATTTTATGAAGAGTCTACCTGCAGAGAATACTTACCTTGACTTTAATACTGGAGTTATCCGTTAAGTTACAATTAAATGTTTCTTCCAAATTTGTAGTCTTACTTGACATGAAAATTATTATTTCAAAAGTATGCCAGTTCATTTTCTTACATTTTTATTCAAGGACATAAATGTAGTGGACTAAAAGCCACATTAGGAGATAAGTGATTAAAAGGAGCACTTGCTGACAACCTCATAATGTGTTTGGTGGTTGTTTTTTTTTTTTTTAAAGACTGAATGTCAGCTCAACTCATGTTGAGATCATCTTAAACATCTCAAAATGCAACAATATTTATAAATAAGATATTTATAGACCTAATTAGGTGAAGACGGGGTGAATAAGAGTTTATAATGAAAAATATGACCAAAGATGTGTTGCGAGGCAAGAGGATATAAAGACAAGGATAAGACAGCTGTTTGCTAATGATAGAGGAGCCTGCAATAACGTCTTTCCTTATGGTTGACAGAATGAGCCAACCCTTGCCACAGATGGGCCTTGGTCCCCAAACAATGAGAAATCAATTTCTGCCTACATTACTTAAGCTATGAAAGTGTATATGGTGACCCTTGGAAAGAGATAAAACTATGGAAACATTCCATTTCTTTGTGTTTTGCTTTTCCTTGGATTTCCAATGAAAATGTCAGCTTTCTTTCATTTTTATCCTTTGTTGGAAACATTTTATTCGTGTCATATGCTTTTATAATTGAAAGCCCAAATCTAAGTGTCTTATTTTTCCTTGTACTGAAGATCATTTTTATATGACCCCTAATGTTAAACATTGAGCCAAGGAAATTAATTCAGAACAAAGAAAAACCAACAAGTTTCTTTAACAGAGGAGAAAAGATGTTTGTAGCCGGAGTTTGTTTGTTCCTGGCCACTCAGAACCGAAATAATCTCACAGAAATCTGTATTAATTGCAATACTGTTTGGCCAATATGGTTAAGTGTATTTCTGGCTAACTCTTACATCTTAAATTAACCCATTTCTACTAATCTGTGTATTGCCACATGGCTGTGTTACATGCAAGGTTCTGGTGGGATCCAGAAGAGGCTTCTGTCTCCTATGGGCAGCTACATGGCTTCTCTCTGACTCTGCCTACTCTCTCTATATATCTCTTTCAGCCAAGCTTTACTGTGCTAAGTCATTGGCCGAAAGCAGCTTCTTTATTAACCAATGGCAATGGAACATATTTACAGCATGTATCATCTCCCACATCAGATATTACCAATTAACTAATAGATACAGTTATTATATTGATATGCTTATTAATTTTATACAGCATTAATATGTATTTTGGTGTAAAGTTCTGACTTTAACAATGTTCATAATCACTTCACTTACTATTATTTAAATATAATATTCAGTATATCAATGTATACAATTAAACATAATCATGAGAAATAAAAGCCATTTATACTTTTTCTTTTATATTTAGTTTTCTTTTAATTCCTTTCATATTGGCATCGCTTTCCTCCACCTTGAAGAAAAATAGGATGAAATTTAAGCACACCATGTGGTGATTGCGTCTGGTAATTTCATTTGTAGTTTAAACAAATGAAAGCAGGTGTTGTAATTAATATTTCAGAGATAAAAAAACAGGATTTCAGAGATATTGCATGTTTCCCAATACTTGCAGCTAGTAGATAGAGTCTGGCCACCATATTCCTTCCAATTTTATCCCAGTAATAGCTAAACAGCAGTTTACATCTAGTGAACCAACCAAATCTTACTCAGAGATAAATTGTATTTTGTATAGTGATAGAATCATTTTTTTCTGCAAATATTGGCTCTTCTTCCAAGAGACAAGAGAATTTCTGCAAAAAAAAATTCAGTTCATACATAACATAAGTTCCTTGCCTTTATCAATGAGTATGCAGCATTTTTCATGGGTGAAAGTTACTTAATTTTGTAATTTTACTTTATGGTTAAACATTACAGGTTCAATGCTTTGTCATTCATTCTTGTCCTCAGTCATTTAGAGGACAGATTACAAGCCAGTTTTATACTTGTTACTGACTAGATGAAGAGCATAAATACACACTTTAAATTTTCAAGTCTCATCCCATGTATTAAACAGAAACAGACATAAAATGATAGATCAGGGCAGTTGATGTTATGTGTTCTATGGTTAAAAGTAAAAGATAACAATAGAAAATAAATTCGTTTAACTGAGAAGAAAATCCAAAACAGAAAATTTTACTCTAGAGTCTGTATATCATGGTGAAGATGAAGTCATAACTGGAAAAAATAATGATAAGTTCATGAAAATTCGACAGAAGAATGTTCTGCTTTATGCAACAAGTCATGGGGAAAGTTGCGCAACTTTGGCCACTATTATTGTCTTGATCATTTCTGCAAGTAGCATTCAATGCAGATAGCAATGGTTCTAGAACACCTAAGATGATAGAAAACTCATACTGCTGCAATGAGGCAATAGCATGATTTATTAGGGTGATAGAAATTTAATTTTCATGTTTCTGAACCATTTTTGGAGTTTAGTCTGATGATGGGCTATCATTTTTAATGAAAATAGTGAGACACAATCCAGGACAATTTAGCTAGCTTTTTTTGCTTACTTAATAGGTGAATGAATTGGGTTATTTTCTTTTCTCTTACTGTGACAGAATACCTGAGATACTCGGCGGTAAAAAAAAAAAAAAAGACATCTTGAATTTTGCATGCAAATGGATGGAAATATAAAACACTATACGAAGTGAGGTAACCCATACCCAAAAAGATGAATATGGTATGAACTCACTTATTAG
>LOEQ01007177.1:17307-36499 GCA_001685075.1 Bramus lutescens | reverse complement strand
GAGAGAGAGAGAGAGAGAGAGAGAGAGAGAGAGAGAGAGAGAATATATGAACAAGCAAATGTTCATAGGTTTTATGGACAAAGTAAAATACAGCAACGAAAGAACAGAGAGAAGTCAATTTTATTTGGAATCGACAAGTGACTCCTCTTTATAATTGGGTGGTGTACTCCTGATCACACAATGTGGTCCACATTATCACTTCCTCTACTTTCAGTCCGGAAGGTTTTTTTTCAATAAATTTCTATTGTCAGAATATTTCTCATTCATTTAATATGACTAAAATGTATATTTGTAAGGGTTATATTCATAGCATATGCCTTACACACAAAATGTAATTGTTGAATAAAATAGTGACAGTGATTTGTTTTATTCTTGTAATTTGTATTTGCTCCTACAATAGCCATACATCATAGTTCATGGTTTAAATTAAAAGAAGACTCAAGTGTGTTACCTAGGTAAAAATCTGGGATATTACAAAGCAGATGTTAATTCCATGTGTTCAAAACCTCTCCAATCTTCAGTATATCAAGGAAGGGCAGGGTTTTTTTTTGCATATGTCAATGTAGACTGACCTAGATAGTTTTAAATGTCAATAAAAATATATATTCAAGGCATCTACAATGGAAAGAGCTCAAAATTTAGTCTTAACTCCACTGAAATCAAGAACAATGAAGTTTTAAGAGCTAGGATCTCTCTTTACTAACTGCTGTTACTAGAGAGAAATAGAAACATCTTTCTGAAGGTTGTTAGTTTACAACTTGTGGCAATGTGCACTTTGGAAACTGGGCTCCTACCTGCCTTCAGAAACTAGGACATTGCTTTCTTTGATGATCATATTTCAAAGTGATAGTACTCCAACCTTGACAAAGACACTTCTGGATAATAAAACTGGAAAACGCCTTTTAAAAAGATCAATGTCCAAAAAGGCAAGAGAAGGATTATATAATGGTGTGTTTCCTAAAGCGAAGGTCTTAAGGAAAATGCACAGTCAATTGGCAGAAGGACCCTCATTCACAGCCAACCAAGGAACTACACAGTCATCTTTCCCAGTGAGGATTGTCTGTACTGCTGTTCTACCTTTGCTCCATTGCCGGTCATGTCTTTCTCAGCTCCTTGCTTTCCACTTTGCTATCTCATCATTAACCAAAGGACAGTAAAAGGAAAAATAGGAGATGTGCATGAACATAATCACTATTGGTAGTTCACTATTACAATAGATCTTGTCTACTGTCTTCTTAGTAACCACCAGGGATTTCTATCAGCAATTTTTGTGTTTGTTTATTCTGAAATTATTTCCTTCAAGAATTCTACTGTTCTACTAAGAGCCAATCTATGAAAAAGTATTGCCCAACTATATGTTATGTACTTTTGTTTAGTGAGGCTTTTACTTCCTTTTGATTGAACATGTATGTTTGTTTGTTGTTTGTGTGTGTGTAGAGGGATATATGGTTGTTCATAGGCATTTAACTCTTTTTTAATTGGAGAGTTGAAGCAAAAGTGAAGCAAGCATTGAAGAAATAATTCCCAGAGGCATCCCATAGTATCAACTGATTCTCTGTTTCTTCTCTTTCCTCTTCTCCCTGTCTCCCTCTTTTTCTAATGATATCCACTTGTTCCTCAGATACCCTCTTAGAGAAAGCAAAGTTGAAGGAAGCTAGCCTGATCTGGAATCATTTTGCCCACCACAATGTTCTTACAGCAAAGAACGTCTATGTGTATGTCATTAACTTGTAAAAGTGTCTTAGAAGACAGGTGTTTGAAGAATGGACACCATTTTATGAACATGATTGTTGAAGTGAACTTTAAATCTACCAGAATATATCAGAACAAGGAGCAAACACATACATAGCAGGGAGTTGGAATTGAGGTTTCTGTATATCAGGAGTAGATAGAGTCATCATAACACATGCATCAAGTTGCAACCACAGAAATACTCATGAGAAGAAGGGAAGCTAACACATCCTAGAGCCCTGGAGTGAAGAAGGCTATTCCATAAGAATCAGGAGCAAATGGAACATGTCTAGACAAAACAAATACCACCTTCAAGTCTGTTTTGTTGTTGTTGTTCTTTGTTGGTTTTTTGCTTGCTTTCCATATCATATTATTCAGTTACAAAATTAAAATGTCAGTATAAGCACATAAGCATTTGATAGTATATCAAAACTTTCTATGCACAGTAAAGAAATAGCTATGTATTAATGGGATTTTAGTCTCCCAAGAATATTTAGGTACTATGTATTTTCGGAAATTCAGTGAGGGTCTTATTGGCATTGAATTCTGTCAAGAAGTAAGGACAGCAGCCTTTAGTCTGACAGTAGAAGTCAAGCTTAGTCCAGTCTCACTGCCCAGGATTACACTGCTTCTGTACACACGAAAGAGAATTATCACTACCACATTTAGATTTTATTTACCCAAAGAAATAAAGAAATATGACATAGTTCTCACATGTTCCAGTAACAAAAGGAAAAAGCATAAAGAAGTAAACGAAATGACCTCAGAAATAAGTGTGACCCTTTGCTTATTGCTCAGTTTAAGTGAGATTGGGATGATATGAAAGACATGCTGAAACTTAATATTCATCACGTCTTATTAAAATTTGAAACTTTAATGGATAGCTAGAACTCTGTCTCATTAATGAGCTGTTGGAGTGGTTCTTCTGGACACATTCAGGCAAAGTCATTGTTTCTCACCATGGGATAGTCTGAACTACCTCAGAATTTGGCAGCAATGAGGCCATTCTAAGATGTGGCCCTTTGATCTTGAGTCAGAAGTATGAGCCAAAATAAATCTATTATTTTCTCAGGTTATAGCATTTCTTTATTCATTATAAGAAATATAACAAGATATTTAAGATTTAAGTGTCTTTCTAAGTGTTTAGTACTATTAACACTGTGGGTTTTCCCCATTAGAATGAATTAATACAAAGTAAGCCCAAAGCATAAAGATTAAATAGTGATATTAAGTGTACTCATTAAGCTTCAAAGAAAACAAGCCAATAATACAGTTGACATCTTTATTACCTTGATTTATGAAAAGTAAAATAAGTTATGCTTGAAAATATGAATTGTCTGCAATGTTAGTAATCCAAGTTGAAATTTTTGCTCACTAATGTGTAGAGAATGTGCAAACAATTTTTCATTAGATTTGTTTGGTCTTGTGCTCTGAAATAGCACCATTTGGGCAATGTTCAGCAACTTCTTCAATGAAATACAATCCAATTCATCTCTAATTCACGTTTCAAAATGTTGAAATTAATGTTGGAACTGTCCAATCTTGTGATCAAGAAGAACATTTAGGCCAGACATGGTGCTCACGTTTGTAAACCTGGTACTTAGGAGGCTCTTACTGCAGGAGAATTGGCATGATTTTGAAGCTACATTGGGCCACATAAGTTACAGGCCAGGGTGGCCATAGATTGAAACAAAACAAAAGCCTGCTCACTGAATATATGACTTAGGAAAAAGAGAATCATTTAGCAACTAAAGAAGAAGTTTAATTATATTTCTATTTTGAAAAATAAATGTGTTTCTCATATGGCCAGAGGAGATTATAAAAAGAGAATATCAGGAAGCTTCAGATTTTATAGAATAAAATACAGCATTATAGTGGTATTCTGAGTTATGTTCACACTGTTTCACAGGAGGGGATTTTGTGCCTGGTACTGTAATAATGTCCAGAAGCCCATGACTCAATAAGTAAGAGGATTATTGGCAAAGCCTGTTATTGTTTTTTGGCTAATTGGTCACCTGCTCAAATACTTTTCAAAATATTTATATTTATACCCACCCACAAAACAGGGACTTACTTATTTACAGAATCCTCTTTGCAGTGGACAACACTCAGTGGACAGATGCATAACCGGTCAAAATAAATGCTGAAGAAGAAAACTGGGGAGGGAGGGATGTACATACATTCATATTTCATTGTCCGTGTGTGAAATTCTGAAAGGTAATAAAAAGTTTTGAAACATTGAAAAAATCTACAATTTTATTTTTATGTTCACTACTTCCTTAATTAGGATAAATCATGATGCACAGTGATGATGTGTTTGTCCCCAACCTTTATGTAGTTTCTTAGGTTGCATATTTCATCTGTTTTCCCTGCTACTCTCCCATGCCATTTCTGGTGCCAGAAACAGTCTGTGTGCTGACTGCAGCATGCATTCCTGGTTGGTTTAATACACTTGCTCACACTAGCCCATATCTTTCAGCTTCATTAAGTGTCCTGCCTACTGCTATACTTTCATGTTTTTCTCCTGATTTATTTCTGTCCTTTTAATAGAAATTAAGATGCCTGTAAAATATTTCTACTCTTTTTGACTATGTATTAGACTATTGCCCCTATCCGGATATTTCTTACAGGAAATTACAATGCTCAAATTTTTTCTCCTTATACAAACTATGAAAATAATCAGTTAAGTACAGGTATTTCATTATGAGTTTCCAACATATACAAATTTATTTCAGAATTTTAGAATATATTTAATGGACAAAGAAAAATAAGAAGGATAGAGAATGATTATAGATATAAAGAGAAGAGGAGGGGAGAAAAAAGAGATAAAGAAGAAGAAACGTGTTGGTATTTTTTTCTGTCCTTTTTGTCTCTCAGCTATTGTAAAGTTCATAAGCCACATCCATCTCCTCCACATCCCTCTGCATTTCAACCTCACCAAACATCCAAGAACACTAAAGAGGTTAGATATAGCTGTGGTGACTTGTCTCCTCTGAAGAAAGCTCTATTTGAACGTTGAAATTAGATCCATATATCATGTTAGTGTTTGGGGAAAGGTACCCAGCCTGCTAGCCAAGCTTCTCGGGAAAAGTGCAGGATGATTGATGTCCTGGCCCTGGGTGTGAGGCAAGGAATCTGCCCCTCTTCATTCCGCTCACCATTTATAACCATTGCAACTTCCTTCAGTCCTTCCCCTCTGACTTTATGAGCTGCTAGCTTACCAGAAGGACATGCTAGATTCCTTCCAGGAACCTGGAGTTTGGCATGGTTTGCTGGCCTTGCTTTGAATAACTCAGCCCAATGGGAAACATATCCAACGGGGTGTGGTGACTTACACTAAAATGCTTGGGGTGTCATTTTTAATGGAGTTTAAAGCTAATCACTAAGTTATATGATATTAGAGACGGCTTCAGGTTGTTCTGTGCTGATGTTCACTTCAAGTGGAACTTCACATAAGGTTCACATTTTCACTTTCAATTGAAAGTTTATTCACTTATTAACCATAACAAACAATAAACTAAGAGAGGCTTTTAAACCAAAAATCAGTTAGATGTATGCCCTCTTTCATGATTAATGTGTCCTTGTGATTGCATTTTGTCTTTCTTCATAATCTGATGTTACATTTTCTCGGTCTCTGTACTAATAACTTTGCCGTTACAATGTCAAAGACTCTGGACAAGGAAACTTACAGAAGGAAAAGTTTGTTTGGGTTATGGTTCCAGAAAAATACAAGTCTATCATAGCGGGAGAGCGTGGAAGAAAGCTTGCGAGCACAGAAGTTGGAGTAGAATAGAGAGCTCTCACTTTGAGCCACAAGCATAAAGCAGAGAGAGAAAATGAGCACAGGGAAGGACATAAGTCTTTGAAATCACAAAGCTTGTCCCCAGTAACCTGTTTTGTCTATCAAGGACATCTCTCCTAGATCTGCTACAACAGTACTAACAGCTGAGAACCAAGTATTCAAATGCACGAATCGATGAGGAATATCCTCAATCTATCCTCCGTTTCTTCTTTCTTCTTGCCTGCTCTTCCTCCTCATAAGGGCTAGATAGTGTCAGTGTCCCAATTAACTTTAATTAGCATCTTGACACAGCCTAGATTTATTTGAAAGCAAATCCATGATTGGGGGAAGGTATATGTCAGACACGCCCCCTACAAGGGATTGCTATGACTGTTAATTGATGCAGGAGTGCTTAGTCCCTGGTAGATAGCACCAGTCCTTTGTAGGTGATCCTGAACTACATAACAAAGCTAACTATGCATAAACCTGTGAGTAAGCAAGTCAAGAATAAATCAGCAAGCAATATCCCTCTATGATGTCAGCCTCCAGACACTTGCTTTGAGATTCTTCCTTGAATTTATTATGACCTGGGAGTAAAGTAAAATAAGCCCTCTCTTTTGTCAAGTTGTTGATTGTTACAGAAACAGAATAGGGATAGAATATCTTGATACGACATATGTGTGTAGATATGCTAATGGAATTCATGTCTTATATATGAATATATTACTTTCAAAACTATGTGTACATGAATATATATACATGCTGATATATAAACACACACAAGTCTTTGAAGCCACAAAGCTTGTCCCCAATAACTTGTTTTCTCTATCAAGGACATACCTCCTAGACCTTCTGAAACAGTAGGTCTGTAACAAAAAATACTTTAAACTAGGTGTTTTTAAGCAATAATCAATTAATTATTCATAGTACCGAAGTTTACTGAAGTTTAAAGTTCCAAGATTAAGCTCCAGTAGATTTAATCTAATAATGCTACATTTCCTGGTTCACAAGTGGTCAGGTTTTTGTTGTGTCTTCACACAGTGGGAAGAGGAAAGAGCTCTTTTGAATCATTTCTTACAGAGGTCTAAATGTCAATCATGAAGGATTTACCTTCATTTCCAGGCACCTCCCCAAAGCCTTACCTTCAAGTGTTATATTAGACATTTGACTTCACCAGCACCCGAAGCATGCAACGTATTTTAGCAAGTAAATCAATGAAATAAATTTAAGAATGAATGTTGGCACATCAACTTGCCATCACAGGAGTAACTATTACCAAATTTGACTGCCTACAGAAAAGTTCAACATTTGAAATATAAGTTTTATTGAACAATGACCTTTAAGACAGGATTACAGGTAATAGAAAAGGGAAAGGAATTTATAATCAGGATATATTATATGAGAAAATAATTTGTTTTCAATAAAGGGAAAAAGAGAAAATAGGCAAGAAGAAATCTGCAACATCAGCTGAAAGACTATGCATAAGTCACAGTTCAGAGTAGCCTGAACTGTCATTGAGTTGAGAGAGATTTGTTAATCAAAGAGGCATAGTGCCCAGAGTTTGTAGGCAAGAATCTCAGAGGATTCACCTGCCCATGCGAACAAAACCATTTAGGTTGGTTTTGTCACTCCTTTGAATTTTATTTACTAATATAATGTAAAACTGCTATTATGGATTTTTCTCAGAATTGCTATTTACTCTGATTTCTAGTGTTGTGATATTTACATAAATAACGCAGTCTTTCATTTAACCTTTGTTAGTGATATGTCACTTCAAACCATTTATTTTAAACAGGTCCCAGTCATTCCATATCAGCTGAAGTCTAATTAGAAAACAGTTACCTTAGGTGTTAAATCAGTCCCATGGTTACCTAATGTAAACCATTTAACTTAATATTGTTATAAAAATGAAACATTCAAAATACTTTAATTTTTTATTGACTTTATTGAGCTATACATTTTTCTCTGCCCTCCTCCCATCCATTCCCCTCCCCTTCAACCCTCTCCCATGGTCCCCATGCTCCCAATTTACTCAAGGATGATGTGCCTCTGATTTCTTTCTAGGCCCATTTATCATTTGTGTAAAGATGGGCTACTGATTTTTTTAACTTGATCTTATATCCTACTACATTACTGAAAGTGTTTTTGAGTTGTAGAAGTTCCTTGATAGAATTTTTGGGATTGCTTATATAAACTATCACATCATCATCAAACAGTGAGAATCTGACTTCTTCTTTTTCAATTTGTATCCCCTTGATCTCCATTTTTTTGTCTTATTGCTCTAGGTAAGACCTCAAGAACTATATTGAACAGATATGGAGAGAGTATAAAACATTGTCTTGCTCCTAATTTTGGTGGGATCACTGTGAGTTCCTCTTCATTTAGTTTGATGTTGGCTGCTGGGTTGCTATATATTGCCTTTATTATGATTAGGTATGTTCCTTGTATCCCTGCTCTCTCCAAGACCTTTATCATGAAGGGGCGTGGTATTTTTGAAGGTTTTGTCAGCATCTAATGAGATGATAATGTGATTGTTGTCTTTCTGTTTGTTTATATGATGAACTACATTGACAGATTTCATATGTTGAACCATCTCTGTATCTCTGGGATGAAGCCTACTGGATCATGGTGGATGATGGTTCTGATGTGTTCTTGGATTTAATTTGCCAGGATTTTATTTAGTATTTTTGCTAGTTACAAGTACTCACTCTAACCAGACATTAAGACTTTCTTAGTAACATCTTTATGTGGCTTGGTTATTAGGATAATTGTAGCCTCACAAAAAAAATTGGCAATGTTCTTTCTGTTTCTATTGTGTTGAACAATTTGAGAAGTATTGGTATTAGTTCTTCTTTGAAAATCTTGTAGAATTTGGAGCTAAAACCATCTTCCTTTTTTTGGTTTGGAGAATTTTTCTGTTTCATTAGCAGTTATAGGTCTATTTAATTTGCTTATCTGGTCTTGATTTAATTTTTGTAAGTGATATTTGTTCAGAAAGTTGTAAATTTCCTCTTAAGTTTTCAAAATTTGTGGAGTACAGATTTTTGAAATATGAACTAATGATTCTCTGGATTTTCTTTATGTCTGTTGTTATATCCCCCTTTTCATTTCTGATTTGTTAATTTGAATATTGTCTCTCTACCTTTTGGGTTGTTTGGATAAAGGGTTGTCTATTTTATTGATATTCTTGAAGAACCAACTCTTTGTCTCATTGATTCTTTGCATTGTTTTCTTTGTTTCTATTTTGTTGATTTCAGCTCTCAATTTGATTGTTTCGAACTATCTAATTATTCTGGGTGAGTGTGCTTCTCTTTTTTCTAAAGTTTTCAAATGTTCTGTTAATTCACTAGCGCAGGATTTTTCCAGTTTTTTTATGTAGGGATTTAGTGCTTTGAATTTTGCTCTTAACACTGCTTTCGTTGTGTCCCATAAATTTGGGTATGTTGTGTGGTCCTTTTCATTGAATTTTGGGAAGTCTTTAATTTATTCCTTTATTTCTTCTTTGATCCATTGATGATTCAGGTGAGCATTGTTTAATTTCCATGTGTTGTGGACTTTCTGGAATTAGTGTTGCTGTTAAATTCTAGTTTTAAGCAGTGGTGATCCAAAAAGATGCATGAGGTTATTCTAATTTTTTTGTATCTGTTTATGTTTGTTTTGATAGCTAGTATGTGGTCAAAGTTTGAGAAGGTTCCATGAGGTGCTGAAAAGAAGGCATATTCTTTTCTGTTTGGATGGAATGTTCTATAGATGTCTGTTAAGTTCACTTGAGTCATAATTTCTGTCAGTTCCCTTATTTCTCTTATTTTTTTGTCTGACAGAGCTCTCTGGTGATGAGAGTGGAGTGTTGAAGTCTTCCATACTAGTATGTGGGTTTTAATGTGTGATCTAAGCATTATAAGTGTTTCTTTTACATATGAGATTACTCTTGTATTCAGGTTACAGATATTCAGTATTAAGATTCCCTCTTGATGGATTTTTCCTGTGACGAATATTAAATATCCTTCTTTGTCTCCTTTGATTTATTTTAGTTTGAAGTATATTTTGTTAGATATTAGGATAGCTATACCAGCTTGTTTCTTAGGTCCATTTGATTGGAAAATATTTTCCCAAACTTTTAACTCTGTGGTGATGTCTGTCTTTGAGGTTGAGATGTGTTTCTCGTATGCAGCAGAAAATTGGATTCTGTTTTCGTATCCAATCTCTTAGCCTGTGCCTTTTTATAGGTGATTTGAGCCCATTTATTTTAAAGGATATCAATGACCAGTGATTATTATCTCCAGTTATTTTAGTTTTAGTTGTTGGTGATGTTGTTTTGTGTGTTTTTCCCTTATTTAGGATTTGCTTCCTTGACATAATATATTGCCTGTGCTTCTGTGGATGTAGCCAACTTCCTTGAGTTGGAGTTTTCCTTCTAATACTTTGTGTATGACTGGGTTTGTGGTAAAGTATTGGTTAAATCTGGTTCTCTAATAGAATATCTTGTTTTGTCCTTCTATGGTGATTGAAAGTTTTTCTGGGTATAGTAGTCTGAGCTGGCAAATGTGGTCCCTTAATGTCTGCATGATGCTATACTAGGGCTTTCTGGCTTCCATTGTTTCCATCGAGAAATCAGGTGTAATTCTGACAGGTCTGTGTTTATATGTTATTTGGACATTTTCCTTTGCAGCTCTTAATATTCTTTCTTTATTGGGTATGTTTAATATTTTGATTACGTGGCAAGTAACTTTTTTATCTAGTCTGTTTGGTTTTCTGTAAGCTTCTTGTATCTTCATAGGCATATATTCTTTAGGTTGGGAATTTTTTTCTCCTATGATTTTGTTAAATATATTTTCTGTGCTTTTGAGTTGGACTTCTTATTCTATGCCTATTATTCCTAGGTTAGGTCTTTTCATCGTGTTCCATATTTTTTGGATATTTTATGTTAGGCTTGTGTTAGATTTAATGTTTTCTTTGACCAATTAGTCTATTTCCTTTATTGTATCTTCAGCGCTTGAGATTCTATCTTCCGTCTCTTGTATTCTACTGTTTATGCTTGTATTTGTGGTTCCTGATCACTTTCTCATGATTTCTGTTTCTATAATTCCCTTGGCTTGTGTTTTCTTTATTGTCTCTTTTCAGTTTTCAAGTCTTGAAAAGTTTCTTTCACGTGTTTGATTCCTTTTTCTTGGTTTTCTTTAGGGGATTTTTTGATGTCTTCCAATTTCTTATTTGTCTTTTCCTCCATTTCTTTGAGGGAATTTTTCATTTCCTCTTTAAGGGCCTCAAACATTCTCCTAAAGTTATTTTTAGGTCATTTTCTTCTGCTTCATTTAGATTTGGTTATTCAAGTTTTGCTGTTCTAAGGCCACTAGTTTTCACTGGCATCATATTGTTCTTTATGATGTGTGTGTTCTTACCTTGTCTACCCATCTTTTCCTCTGATTGGTGTGTTTTTGTCTATCTGTGACTATGGCGATCAATCTTCCAGGTGCCAGTGAATCCAAGGCTCAAATGGTTGCTTCTCATGGTGCAGTCAGGGCATGGTTCCAGTCACCCTATTGGTCACTCCCTGTTCCTGGAGGTTGCTGGGTGCTTGCAGGGTGTGCCCTGCAGTACCAGTGGTCATTCAGGCCTGCTCACACAGAGATTGCTTGCTTGGGCCTCTTTCTGCTGAGGTTGCTGCCTTGGGCCTGCTTTGGTAGAGATCCTAGCACATGAATACTCCCTAGAAGGCTGCAAATTTGTACCTGGAACCCCAGATTTCTGGTTCTGGCCTACTCCCTTGGTGGTCCCAGACTCACACCCAGACTTGCAGAGGTCTCTGGTTCCTCTTAAAATACTTTGATTTTTTATGTTCATTAGCTCTTTCTCTTTTGTGTTTGTCTTCCTATGAACCTTGTGTGTACACACACATACACACACACACACACACACACACATTTCCAATTTACAGATTCCTGGCTTGTAAAATAAAATTGTGGTGTTTAATAATCCATTTTATTTTATTATTAAAAACAATTACCAAATACATGAATGTTGGAGTCATTCAGAAATAAAATAACACATTCCTAAGTTAAAGATATTTGTGTGTACCCTAATGCCATCTTAAAGGTATGGATCCAGGTTTTAGAGTAACAATAAACATGTTGATATAGATAGAGGTGCAGACATTCAGATATTGATTGATAGGTATGATTTTGGTATTTGTAGTTCTAAACTGAAATTTAGAAAACTATGACCCAATCTATCCCTAGTTCAATTTCTTCCAAACTATTTCTCTCTCAAAAACATTATTTGGTGTTTTATATGGTAAGTCATATTGATTTTTCATACAGTCATCTTTTCTTTAAATTAGGCTCACATCCTGTCACTCTTCCGTTTCTTATCTTCTGAAAGACAATATTATAAATTCCTAAAGTTAAATTGAAAAGTCATTGTTCTATAATATTTGCTTTACTATGAATAGATGACCTGAGAAAATAAGTTAAATGGATAAGGAAAATGGGAAATGAGGCTGTACAATGTCAATCTTGGGGCCAAGCCTTTTTTTCTACCTGAAATTGCAGAAGCCCACTGTCAGTAGGCCACTTCACACCAGCCATGCACCCTGACATGAGGCAGTGTGCACACTGGGCAGAATCTGTGATGAAAAGTCATTCTTACAAAGATGCAGTATATACTGTTTTCCAAATCCAATAGTTTCCCAGAAGATTCAATAATTTCCTTTCTTTTTCACTGACTCAAATTCTATTTTACAACTATTTCATCATTAATATGTTATTCTTCATTACTTATTTTAACATGATGATGGACAACTGGGCTGGTTACAATCCTTTGTATTTTCAATAATAAAGCAATAAACATAGATGACTAAGTATTTGAAATATCATGCCACAAGGACATGTGCTCAACTTTGTTCATAGCAGCGTTATTTGTCATAGCTAGAACCTGGAAACAACCTAGATGGCCCTCAACCAAAAAATGGATAAACAAAATGTGGTACATTTACACAATAGAGTACTACTCAGTGGTAAAAATATAATGACATCTTGAAATTTGCAGGCAAATGGATGGATCTAGAAAAAAAACATATTGAGTGAGGTAACCAAGACTTAGTAAGACAAATATAATATGTATTCACTCATGAGTGGCTTTTAGACATAAAGCAAACTAAAACCAGCCTACAGGCCACAACTGTAGAGAAATTAGACAACAAAGCAGACCCTAAGAGAGACATACATGGATCTACATAGAAAGATGAAAAAGACAAGATCTCCTGAGTAAATTAGGAGTGTGGAGGTCACAGGAGAGGGTAGAAGGGGAAAGGTGAATAAGGAAGGGGAGTAGAAAAAATGTCTAGCTCAATTCAAATAAAGAAAAACGAAGACATACAATATAATATCCTAAAATTATAAAAAAAATGCTTATGAGTGTTGGAATGCATAAAAATAAATAAACGGACTTTTGACCCTTCCCCCAAAAGAAATATCCTTAAAGTATAAAAATGCAGGAACACACACAATCATGTTACAAAGCATATTTTAGTATTAAAGTTAAGTTGCTTTATAAGTTAATGGCCAACTGGTATATTATTGGAGAATTCAGCTTGCTCCATTAATGAATTATTGTTTCTGATTTCCAAAGCCACACAAGAAGGAGCAATTATCACAAGAACCTTCTTTTCTTTAAACTTTGGTTAGAAATGCTTGACTACTCCCCACATGTAGCAACCACTTTGCTAAGTGCCACCATGAGCTCAGCACTTATAATTAAAAAGAAATCAACTAAGAACTCTTGACCACTGTGTTTCATAAAACATGCAATAGGATGCTTTGACAAAGATGGGAAAATAAGAAAATTCATTTTTCATGTAGCTAAATATTGCTGATTATATATATATATATATATACATACTCAAGAACCTCAATCTATTTTTCAAGTCAAAGAGTAAGCATTTAATTTTGTCACAGTTATTTGATTAAATTTTATGTTTCTAATGAAAAGAGTTCAAGGCATTTCAAAAATAAAAGAAGGGGCAAAGGTGCCTCTGTGTATGTAGTCCAGCAGCAAAATAACAGAGATTCTGCCTCAAGTATGGTAAGGATGGAACCCTGAGGCTGTCCTTTGATTTCACATATGTGTGAGTGCCTATATTCACACATCAAAACACACCAAACACACATACACACACATGTACATACTTGTCAATCAATTAATCAGTGTTTTATGCTTATAGAAAGAGAGGTAAATGCTTATTTATTTTCCAGACCCAGCTAAAATTGAAAAGAAATGTATAGGAATGCCTTCTATTCCTTTGTTTCATCAGTAATATTTTTTCACTTTTATAAAGAAAAAGGTAAAAATCAAATGACAAACTTGCATGCAGCTGGTATTATCCCTCTGACTATAAATAAAACCAGGGTTTCTGTCTCTATTTTCTGCTATGATTGAGAAAATTTAACATTAAAGTTAAGTTTAACTTTATTTGCTCTGATTGTGGATTTGACCTATTGACTCACTTCTATTAAATATAGTATGAAAATAGGTTATAGCTCTAGAGAAGTATGTAAGATACTTAACAAATCACATAGCTATCACCTTAATCAAGAGTCTGGCAGTGGTGGCACATGCCTTTAATCTTAACATTTGGTAGGAGCATAAGCAGGCATAGCTCAGTGAGTTCTAGGCCACCCTGGTCTACAAAGAAAATTCCAGGACATCCAGGACTTTCCTGTCTTGAAATCCTGTCCTGAAAGCCAGCAAAAATAAAGCAAACAAACCAAAAGAAATAAATATCAGTAATGAAGTGGGTAGATAACCTGGAAGAACTCAGAAGTCATACTGGAAAAATCCCACTGGCCAAAGCTAGAATACCATTAACAGGGAACTGATACGACTTTGTGGTTTCATTTGTAACATATTATACAATGGTATCATTTTATAATTTGTACATTTTTAGTTTTTAAATAAATATCAATAAATCCAGACTAGACATGAGATATCTTTAGCTAAACCTTCATTCAAGAATTGTTAGAAATTACCCGAACTGCCAAGGTCATGAAACATAAGGAAAACTGTATAAGGCAATATAAATTGAAGATTATTATGTAAATGCAATTTGACAGCGTGGGTTCCACACTAGACTAGCAGAACTATGTAAACTAGGTACAGTCAATGTACTATAGCTATAAGCTATAACATTAAACAGAGCTGGGAAAAGAAATGCAAGATTTTACTAAGTGTGAAATTCTAACTTATATTGCCTAAAATAATTTTTAAAGCGGTTCAGTGAAGAAAGTGAATTCCCAAAGACATCCATTAAAACAGTATCGTTAGTCCTTCATTAGTGTGTAAGGGAAAATGCAGGCATGACCGTGCAATCTGCCCTCTTGGCACACTGCACGTCTAAATAACAATCATGCACAAGATGCCCACTGAATTCTCAAGTAGCATGGGTGGCGGGTAGCTGACCTGTGGATGAGGACACACTCTCTGCATCTCCTCCTATGTGCTCCTTTCACACAGAGACCTCGGAGGTATGAGTGCTCACTATCCAATCTGAGGTACTGTGCTACCCAGTACCAATCAATAGGTTCCCACCGTGTAAACACTTGAACACAGGCGATAAAGAAGAAGCTGTTCTGTGAAACTGTTCCCTGAAACTGTCACCAGAGTGGTTTATCTCGGCACCCTCCCTCAACCCACGGGCATTGTCTTCTTGTCAGTGGACACCCAAGTAATGAGGGCATTAGTGTTATTTACTTGTTTGTTTCTTCAGCGAAACCTTACTGTGACAGAGCTTTCTTTTGTGTTGAAGATGTTCATTTCTATGATAAAAAGCAACAAGAACGACAACTTCTTTTCTCAGGGTCATTTTCTGGCTGTGGTGTCAAGGCAGCTTGTTGGTCCAGTACAAACAGTTTGGAGGTATTCCCTCCAATTCGAGTTTTTGAAAGAGTTTTAAAGAAATCTTTGTTCCTTAAGTGGAAACATGTGGCAAAGATAGTAATTTGATTCTGTATTTACAAAACAAACTTCTCCTTAAAACAGAGTTTGTGCGGTGTGCATTTTGCCATGTGAGACGTGCTTTAAAGGGTCTCTTAACCACAGCACCACTGACATTGAGGGCCTTCATTACTATGCTCTGGGAGGCAACCCTTCAGTCGTGGATGCTGTTTTGCATTTTTATTGTTTTTCTCTACAATTTTGAAAACTTAAAATGTCTATAGATAGCTAAACATCGCAGAAGTAAAATTTCCCCAATATTAAGGATCACAAGTCAAAAATAATATGTAACATTGTATTGATTTTCATTATTACAAGAAAAAATGAAGAGAGATTTGGATAAGAGTTCTTCAAAACTAAGAAATTGCTCTGGCAAAAACAATTGGCAAGGTAATTTTTAATAGCAAAAACTCTGTCTACATTATGATTTTTATATTTCAGGAGCTTGCATATAGCCAATGATCAAGATATTTGTTTGTGTATTAATAAATAAATAAATGTCAATTTCTTTAGGTTGGGAATGTCATTTGGCAATCATCTTCATATTCCTTCTGGAATACGTTCTGTGAGATGAAAAATAAACTTCTTATATTTCATATTTGAGTTTTGCCCAGAACACTGATCAAATGATATTATTCAAAACAATATCATTCAGAGCAGTAAATGTTCTGATGATCTGAATAGTTTCAATTTTATCTCACAATACGTTCCTTGTCTCAGTAGGGTAAAATTCTCCAACCCCTTGTTCACCTTCATGCTGTTCTTGGTAGAAAAACAAATGCTGAAGAGAGGACATTTAATTATGGAAGTGTAGACGTGAATACCTAAAAATGTCCAAAATGAACACAATGAGCTCCATACTATTGCAACTGTGTTGGAGCTGATTAATGAATACAGAGTTTGGCCCCTGTAATGGTGAATAAAATATCAGGGATGAATTGCATATTAAGTTTTCCAGTTGTGTCCATGATTTTTTAGAAATCCATTGAAACTAAGTGCTATTTTTCCTAATATTTACAGAGTTTGTTTTACAAAATCTATACTAATATTTATAGGAATTTCTCAAAAAAGTATTTTTAGACTAGAGAGAGCTTGAATTATTATATTGGGGCTATGAAAGGAACCTGTTATGATGATATGAATGTAGTGATGTGTCTTCCCTTCATTCTCCTTTCTGATGTGCCTCAGACTGCTCTCCTGGAAACACACACGTGCGCACACACACACACACACACACACACACGTATATATTGATATAGACAGATGAAAAGCACTTTTTTGTTTGTTTCGTTTTAAGAGACATGGTTTCTCTATTTAACAGCCCTGGCTGTCCTGAAACTAGCTCTGTAGACCAGGTTGACTTTGAACTCACAGAGATCCACCTGCCTCTGCTTCCTAAGTGTTAGTATTAAAGGCATCCCGCCCAGCTGAAGAACATTTCTAAATGCAAACTAGCACAAGATTCTGGGGAGGAATAAGTCCTATAATCATGCTGTAATCCACACAATTTAAGACGTGAAATGTCTTCAAGTATCAGCCCAATTGGCATGCAGATTCTGTGTTATTCTATATATTCTCTGCTTTAAGGGCACATTCACAATACCAAACAATAGCAAACCCTGCAGTTGTCTTCAGTCTGTCTCTGGCAGCATCTTTTCATCAGACAAAGCATCACCAGCTGATAGTCCTTTTTATTTTTTCCTGGTGGAGATAGTCTGCTATGAAAGCACTATCGCTTGTCACCACTGAAGATCATCTTGGTTTTAAAAATAGCATCTGCTGAGGTTTTGTTAATCTTCCTGGAAATGATCGTATCTCATTTGGGTATTGGCCTAGTCACTTAATCTTTAATGCACATATTGCTCTGCAAAGCATAGTTAATGTTTCTATTTTTCCTTAACTTAAAAAAAATCATCAGTTTTTGAGGGGAGATGGAAACGATCAGTAGAAAGTAACAGTTGCAGCTTTCTGAAAGATCTGCAACAGAAAGGCAGTAGTCAACTGCAAAAATTAGTTTACAAAAGTTACTAAAAGATGAGATTTACATTGACGATAACATAGTCACACGGTTCTGCAGTGTTGATCAGTCTGTGATACAGGTGATTTTGTTCAAGTATGTGATATTTGGGACTTTGTTTATGGCGGCTTTTGAGATCCCTGCACCCTGTAAGTGGAACGTGAAACTTGCAGGTCCCTGCGTTAGTAGAACTGACAACCTGAAAATATTAAACTCAGGAGTGAGTCCACCCTAGGTGCCAGTCAATAAGGCCAACTGAGTTCAGACAGAGGAACCGCTTTACTGACACCTATGCCATTGAGCTACAAATTTATTGTAAGGTGATAAATGGAACATGATTTGTTACACAGAAAATATAAATGATACAGAAATGAAGTGCTACAGTGATAAGCTTCAATTCACTTTACATTTGCTTATTTAACATGTGGGGTGGGGACAGATGCCAAGGCATACTAATAGAGGTCAGAAGACAACTTGTTTGAGTAATTTCTTCTACTCATATGTTCTGGATCACGAGCTCAGGTCTCTGCGCTTGGTGACAAGGGCCTACTGAGCCATTTCATTACTCTTAGATCTATTTTTAACTCCTTTAATAAAAATGTGAAGAAAAAAATCCATGCTTCAGAAAACCCTGACTGTTCTTAGGACTGGAGAGGGAGGGAAAGGGGGAGGGGGAGGGANGAGGAGGTGGAAATTTTTAATAAAAAATAATAATAATAAATTAATAAAAAATCCATGCTTCTCACCCTGGCTGCACCTCTCAATCCTTCGAGTCGAGCATGGGAAAGAGTTTGCTCAATTTGGTGACAAGTAATTTAAGCATGACACTGCCCTGCCTCTGCTTGATAAGATTCCATTCTCATTTAGGAAAACTGTTTTGAGGGATGGGAGCTTGAATGTTGTTCTTTTGTAAGAAATAACACTATACATCACAGCAAGCAGTCTCTCTGTGTGTCTCTGTCTCTGTCTCTCTCTCTCTGTCTGTCTCTCTCTCCTTGAATGTTGTTCTTAAGTATCATTTAACCACTATACCTTGCTCCAGTCAGTCAAGGACAACGATTTTCAATTGGCTTATAGTGACTTCTGCCATGTATAATACTCATAGATACTTGATTTTGAACAGGAAAAAAATCTTTACTTAAGATGAAAATAACAGTAACACAGAACACAGCACATAGTTGTAGTTAAATTGCTATTTCTGAAAAAGCAGTATATTGTACCAGTATCAGAGACTAAATTCCTGAATAATGGACTCTTTTTTGTGGCAAGAGGAGAGTTGAGGGTACACATATTATTTTCTTAATTTGGAATGAAAAGCTATGAACATGTCATAACACATTCATAGAAGACAGCAGCAACCCTGACAAGTCCCAAACTGGCATCACGTGGGAAATGTCAATGAGAACTCAGGGCAAAAAATACAAAACATAGTCAAGTCTCTTGACAACCCTGAAATGGCTCCCTTAATTAAGATATCTACTTCCCTGCTCCCATATCCACCCTTCCTCCAACCCAACCATCCCAATCCCCGAAGCTCTTCCCATCCTCCCCTTCTCACTTCTCTTTACCCATCTCCCCTTAACCCCATGCCACCCCCACCCCCAAGCTCCCAATTTTTGCCTGAAATCTTGTCTACTTCCAATATCCAGGAGGATAACTATATGTTTTTTTTTGGG
>LOEQ01007177.1:0-11981 GCA_001685075.1 Bramus lutescens | reverse complement strand
TTTTTGAGGATAAGAGATTCTAACCAGACCTAATTAATCTATTGCTCCCTCCTGAGGTAAATAATTGTTTTGTGTTGTTTACAGCTATCAAGGTCCTAAAGTATCTTCTCTTCTAAACTGCCTTCTGCCTACAGAAAGCACTGAGAGCAATACAAGTTAAGATCACCAAACCCATCACATTTACAGAGATCTTACTGTTTTCTTTGAGTACTTAGAATTTTAAGCTAAAAAATGTTTGATTTGACAAATCTTTCCAATGTTCTCATTATAAGTTTGGAAGTGGTGATTTTTTTTTTTTGCTGTCTTTAACAGTACTATTCTGAATGTTTTAATTTTTCATATGAGTAGGGCTCAGTTTTTAGACTCTATAATTACATGATATTTTAATACATGTTAAGGTAAACTTAACTATATGTAGTATCATCTTACATAAATTTATGTACAATTTTTTTCTATGTAGATACCAATATAGGGATTCTGCAAAAGTTAATTGACTACAAGGACCTCTTACTAGCAAGGAGTTTGGTTCATTTTTATTTTGCTTCAAGTGGGAATGTTCTCTAATGTTCACAATAAGTAATGCTAGCGTAGATAGATTTTGGATACTCTTAATTTGGCACCAGCAAGTTGCTCAACAAAAGCCACAAATAATTAAATACAAATTTCAGGTACACTCTCAAATCCAGGTTCTTCTGTACACCAAGTAAAAGTGTTCCTCTTGCACAAAAGGGGGTCTCAATACAAATTTAAAACCTTCTCACCTCAATTCTACAGGTCTGGAAGGTCATTAAAGGTCAAATTTTACAATCATAGGAAAGATTTCTATACCACTCCTAATTGGAATGATGAGTAAGTCACTAAAAATCATTAAAATTGTAATAAATTATAAAGCTTTATTGGATATCAATCTCATAAAGAGGATGGTGATAATGAAAACTAAAAGGTTTGCCTATATTCTCAAAAGGTAATCAACACTTGCTAATTATGTCAAATATGACTTAGGCTAATATTTATAGAACACCTACTATGTTATAGAGAATACACTCTTGCTTTGATAACATGGTTTCAAAATTAGCATTTTGAAAATTGTTCTTTACTTAAAATAATGAATATGTTCAAGGTGCCCTCATAAGTTGAAGTCTTTCTCAGTGCCTTGCAGGAGGCAAGAGCATGCCCACATCCACAGGTTTTATAGATAAGACTCATGCATAGACTAAGGGGAGCTGTACTAGCTTGCATTACTACCAACAATGCAGGAGTGTTCCCTTTACCAGAAAACCTCTCCAGCATAAGTTGTCATCAATGTTTTTGATCTTGGCCATTCTTACAGGTGTAAGATGGAATCTCAAAGTTGTTTTGATTTGCATTTCTCTGATGACTAAGGATGTTGAGCATTTCCCTAAGTGTCTTTCAGCCATTTTAGATTCCTCTTTTGAGAGTTCTCTGTTTAGGTCNACTAAGGATGTTGAGCATTTCCCTAAGTGTCTTTCAGCCATTTTAGATTCCTCTTTTGAGAGTTCTCTGTTTAGGTCTGTACTCAATTTTTTTTTATTGGATTATTTGTTCTTTTAATGACTATTTTTTTCTTTGTATATTTTGGAGATCAGACCTCTGTCTGATGTGGGGTTAATGAAGATCTTTCCCCATTCTTTAGACCGTCATTTAGTCTTGTTGACTGTGTCTTTTGCTTTACAGAAGCTTTTCAGTTTCAGGAGGTCCCTAAAAGAGACATACACAGATCTAATCTACATGGGAAGTAGAAAAAGACAAGATCTCCTGAGTAAACCAGGAGCATGGGGACCTTGGGAGAAGGTTGAAGGGGAGGCAGGGAGGGGAGAAGAGAAAAATGTAGAGCTCATTAAAAATCAATAAAAAAAGAATTAGGAGAACTTTGCTACTATGTTTTAATTAGTCATTTAAACCTCTAAACCTGAAAATAATATCAAATTATCAGGATTTTAACTGGTGTACTTGGGGTAGAAATATATTTCTTTACTTTCCAGTCTCCCCAACTCATCACTCCAAACTTTAAGTATATTAATTTACTTTTAAAGGAGCTTTTAAAAAAGAAAAAAAGCAGTGTGTGACAAATAAATTGTGCAAAATTAGTAAAAGATATTTCTAAAGAAAGTGCTTTAGGAACCAGGATGTATCTGGGTATGTTGGTATACTGATGCAGGTTGATCCCCGCTCTTAGGAAAGCGAGGCATGAGGGTTACAAACGAAAGTCTCACTTGTGCTACCAAGTGAGTTCAGGCTAAGTCTGGATGACTCAACCCGACCTCTACAAAGTGGGAAATAATATGGCTATGGAGACAGCTCAGTACAGAGTACTTGTCACAGAAGCAGGAAGACATGAGTTCAAATCCCGGGAACAGGGAACACGTGCAAAGCTGGACATTGCAGTATGCTTCTGTATTCTCTTCAATCCCTGTAGTAAGAAGCAAGGTAAGGATGGGAAAATCCCGAGACCCTCGCAGGCAAGCTAGACTTCTATACACAGTGGTGAACTGTGAGAGACCCTGTTTCAGTCAATGTAGACGGTGAGAGTCAACACTTGATTTTGATCTCTGACCACCACGTGTGCCATGCACATGAATCACACAGGGAAGCTTGCTCGTTTGCACATATACACATACAAGCACATACTTTATATAAACATGCAAAAATATAAACATATATGTTAAGAAAGCAATGAAGTCCTACAGAGATAGCATTGATGTTTTACTTTTCCACAATCATGTGAGAACCTGTAGGGGTGATCATCATGCCGCCATGAAAAACAAATGAAAGATAATTCTATGTGTTAGCAAAGCATGGGGTTTGCTTCAGTAATAAACTGCTATAATACAATGATACAAGGCAAATAACCGACAGCCTTTTGAAAGTTTTAGTATCATTTACTTCAGCAATATCTCCATAATCAACCTGGTATTTCCATTAATCTCTCTCTAAAACTGAGGTGGTGGTGGTGCACACCTTTAATCCCAGCAGTCAGGAGGCAGAGGCAGGCACATTTCTTGGAATTCGAGGCCAGCCTGGTCTACGAGAGCTAGTTCCGGGACATGCACCAAAGCTACAGAGAAACCCTGTCTCGAACAAGAGAAAAATGAGGCAGCTGAGAACAAAGAGAATTCTCTGTATGAAACCACAGTTATTACTGGTATGCCCACACCCTATTTCAAAAGTCCTAGCATTGAACCAGCTCACCTTCTTCTCCTTGGTCACAGTCTAGAACTCTGACCTCCAGTTCTTTTATTGCCAATGACTCAAGATGGAGACTTGAGGCTGCAAACGCTTGATTGTGCTTTCTGACTTCCTTACCCTTAACGGGTTGTTGTTTTGACAAATGCTACAACAATAGAGTAGAAAAGCAAGACATTAGAACATGGTTTTAGTTTTAAGAAACATGTGATAATTATATATACTTATATATACTTAATGCAAACTTGAATTCATTATGTACTGATTAGATGAGGTAATTAAAGTATATTTTTCAGCATTAACGAAAAGAAAACACTTGATAATCAATTTTTAATGCGGTCGTTTTATATTCAAGTTTTCATTTTTTGTCCTATCACCATAGCATTTTTTTCTTGTAATTTCTTGTCATATACGTTGAATCCTTAGGATATCAGAAGATATTGCTTATAAAACGATTTCCCACATTAATCTTTTCTAGCTCCTCTGTAAGTTGATGTATAGCAAAATTCTTCATATTGAACTCATTCTCTTTCATTGTGACTCAATCAACACTGTAGCATATGCATTTAAGCTGAACTCCCTTAACCCACAAAGTCCATTTTAAGGCCTTTTTCGGCCAGTCTTATTTAGAGCTCACAGTTCTTTTGACAATACTGAATTTGCATTATCAATGATTACCAACTAGTGATGCATAATTTCCAGGGATCTTCCTCAGAAAGCCACAGTTATTCTCTGTGTTGAAAAAAGCAGCCCACCCCAGGAAAGCTGTTTATGTGATTGGCAAAAACTAGTTTTATCTCTCAACTCCTATCCTTGCTTAACAGATATGTAGGTTGCTCAACCTATACTTGATGGCACTCAGCATTCCTCCTCTAGCTAGTCCAATTACACAACAAAGCAGTATTTCACAAAGATTTCCCTGATGAGAGCTTTTTGAGGGTTCACCCCAATATTCTCTCAGGGTCGAGAAAAATATCTACAGCCAGCAGAAGGCTAGGTTTCTGAGGGCGAGAAATTAATCTCTTACTCTGTAATTCTTCATGTCAGTTTCTTTATTGTTGTGTCTCTATTCTCATTCTCCTGTCCTACTTCTAATTCCTCCTAGCTTCTTAGTCTTCTATTCTAAAATCTCTTTCTTTCCAAAGAGACTTGAAGTGATAAAGAAAATATAAGCATTACCCCTCATTGGTCAAAGCATGTTCCTAGAACAAGCATTAAGGAGTTGAGCTGTTTACCATGGCAGTACAAGGGTTCTAGGAAACAGAACTAAAACCATGACCAGAGGGTGGTGGCTTCAGTGTCCAGTGATATTAGCTTTGATAAACAGGTCTTTAGTTAAAAGACTGGCAAGCAAAAACTTGGCATGTTATTCTTGGGGTGCTCTGTGTAGTGACATTGATCGGACACCTGCAGCTTTGACCTTGTGCACAGCTGTAAAGTTTTAAACTTATGATCTATTTACAAAAAAACCTTAAGTTTTGTGTGAACTTACTTTGAGGTAAAGGTAATCTAACTGTGTGCAATTTGTGCTAGATTGAGGAGAAACTGTTATTTCTTGATATTAGTCTGAGCAAAAAAAAAATAAAACAGGCTTTTAAATATCTACATTCTCATGGGACAAATCAAGTTATGAATCATGTCCTAATATACATTCTATATATCAAAATTATACAGTCAAATGAAAAGTCATCTACCTGAGCATCCACAGATATGTGTGACCCTAAATTTGAGATACAATCATTAGATTACATATGTTTATCATATGAGATTACATATTACAATGCAGGTTTTGGGAGACACCAGGCTGCTTTTGTAAAAAAGAGTAAGAGTTTCCAGAGTTGATGGTCCAGGAGACCTTTAGATAACATTAACCTCTATCAGATAATTGTTTCTCTACTGGGTTGACATCTGAACGGTAGTTGAGTACCTGCTGTAACTCTCATGGCCCCTGGCATTTACCATTATAATTTATCAATCATAGAAGCATTATAGTAATTTTGGAATTTCATAGATTATAGGAAAACTAGATGCTATCTTCATTCAATGATTGACTTTAATTCTCTTTACATACTACTATGTATCAGAGACAAAATGCTGTGTGGATACACAAATGGATAATATCTCAGTCTTCTTATGGCTTGAGGTAAGATTTATTATTTAACTTGTAATACCTTTTTATGTTAAAAAAACATAATTTCCCTTGTTTATGAAGCCAGTATGTGTTGCGGCTGAAATGGAGGTTCAGAGTTTCTTCAGAGACTAAGGAACATTACAGAATAAGAGACAGAAACGATGTAAAAGCCAAAGGACGGTGAATGTGCAGCAAAACCTTCACTACTGCACTCACGACTCACGGCAGCTGTGGAAATCTCCACAAGATCTACACGGGATTGGATCCATTGACATTTCATTATATGCAAGCAAACAGGCACCGATAGGTTGTCCTTGATCCTGTAAATAACCTGACAACACACTAGGGCCAGATATCCTACTTAATTTCATTGTACTAAACACAGAAAGAAAATCAGAAAGTAGTTAAGGAACTCGTTGAGAAGGATTCCAGCGGGAGCTGAAGAAGGATAAGGGAGGATGAAATTAAATGAAAATGACATGTATGTCCTGGCAATACTGAAGTATGTATGGGCAGCCTGGATATGCGGTTCTTTTGAAGTCGTCCATATTGGGTTTCACAGTCTAAGTTGATGAGGACAACTGACCAGGTCTCTTCCTCAAGAAGGCACCAGTTCTCATTACAGATGGTTGTGAGTCACCAAGTGGTTGCTGGGAATAGAACTCAGGACCTATGGAAGAGCAGGCAGTGCTTTTAACCACTAAGGCATCCCTGATGATGGGGACAAAAATAACTAAAATTCACTATATATATGAAAATGTCAAACATTGATTTTAAGAAAAATATTTCCTTAGTCATAATCCTGAGTAACATACATGTCTAGCAAAACAAACTTCTGAATACAATAGGATAATTATGAATGTGGACTAAGAAGTAATTGAGCTTTGCAGACGGGTCTTAGGCAAACTACTGATGAAGGATTGCAAGACAGGAAGAAGTTGTTACTGGAGTCTGGATGGAAGGAAATTATTATAATGAGGCTATAGGTGACTTGCAAACTATTTAGCTGTAGCTTAAAGTAACTTTTAAAATATGCTCAGTGATTATTTGATAAGAAGAATTTGAATAAGGCAAAGAATACTATGGGACATTTTCTAGTGACAAATATGTATTTTGTGACAGTACAAACATTGAATAAACATATTCATTACATAGAGAAAATTGAATTATTCATTATATATGTATGTGTGCAGTATATATGGATATATCATATATATTACTCATGAATAAACTACTGAGATTTCAATTTTCTAGTCTAAATTTAAAGTACCCATGAAGTATAAATGAGGCAGGATTTTTGAATAAAATAATAGAACTTATGTCAATATGCAGATTTTTCCAAAAAGTAAATGTCTCAAATTAGGACTCTAGATGAGTGACATTTAAAACATTTAAAACAGAGGGAATCCCGTGTGGTCCCATAGCTAAAGGAGTACAAGCAGGTGGTCAATGGCTACTGAGAGAAAAATCAGTCATCTCCAGGGATGAGTTCACATCTAGTTATCTAATTAGAAGCTGTCAGTCCTGTACATGTGTACATATGAGCAAAACTAAATTAGCCCAGTAAGCATTTATGCTTATATGTATACCTATATATATATATATTGATATAATTAAAGAAGGTGTGTGAAGGTGATGTTGGTGCAGTGCTTATGGATAAAGTTCTCAAAAATTATTAAGTACCTCTCAACAACTTTGACATTAAGGGTTAAATTAACAAAGATTAAGATTTCCCTTAACATCTGAATTACAGGGAAAGGGGTTTTAACTCCATGCTCCCTAAATCAATAACAATAGCCCTACTAAAAGACAGTTTATTTAAATCCTTCTCCAGAATAAGTAAATGTACAGCAACAGAAAACTGTCAAAATCAAGTACCTAAGAAACCATTTTAGAAATTATATGAATCTATTTTTAAAGTAGAAAGAGGCACTATCCTGACCATAGAGGAAAATAAGTTAACCTATCCTTATTCTATGACATTGCAAGTTAAAAGTTGTGAACATATGTATAGATAAACTCCAGAAGAATAAACATCAAAATATTAGTAATAATTACATGAAAATATACAGTTATATTTTATTTCCTTTAGAAGCTTCTAGAATTCTCTTTTCTTTCTTTTTTACAGTGAACATTAATTTCATTTGCCATTAAAATTATGCCAGTAAATTAGCTTCATATCACCATGCCCACAGCACAGAAAATGTTGCAAGTATTTCACAGAACTGTCTTTCTTATATGATGCCTCTGGCGCTTTGGGAAAACAAGCAAAAGTTCCAGAGCATGGGAGCATGAATATGAAAATGTGTCAGAAAGCAAAGACATTATTGTTGTTTCCCCTGCACTGGCATGTGCCTTCTCAATGGGATAATTAAAACAGCAAAAAAACCAAAAGGCAAAATAAGAGTTATATTTAATTAGTACCAGTTGTGGTTGGGTGTATTAACCCTCGTCTCTGAATACAATTAGTGGTCAGGTTGGCTCTTGTTGAAACATGTGTGAAACATTGGTCGCCTTGCTTACAGTGTGTCCAGTCCTTAATCATATTGTTTTCTTTAGCAAACACCAGCAGGGGAATAGATTAGATCGCACTTAAGTCATTTGTATGATGCATTCTTTTAGTTATGCCTGTAAGACACTAATAAAAAGATTCAATATTATTGGCATGGCAGAATGAAAACTATTAATAAGGAGAAGGAGTTCCATGCAGTCATTAGATCTGAGTGCACTGGGAAGAAACAGAGGCTGTCAGAGGTTGAGAAAATTTCATTATAAAGTCATTCAATTTCTACAAGGATTTTTATTCGTGAGTAATTAGTATAAATAATTCTGAGTGGTTCTGAAAATTATGGATACTGACAAACATAAAAGAGTAGATGATGGGAAGCAGATGGATCATTTAATTTATTCCTCAATTACAGCTGACACATTGAACACAAAATTCTGCAAGTCTTCATTTTCTTTATGGTCCATTTTGCAGCTGAGTTTATTGTCACAATAAATACATTATTTCATTAATGAAACATTTCATAATTTTTATTTCAAAAAGGTTACTCATACAAAAAGCTTATTCCCCAAGAGAACTCAAAAATGGAAGCATATTCACACAAGAAAGTTCAGTCAGTAATTGGGGTTCATCAGAATCCCATCTGTTACCATCCAGATATGTTGTTTTTGTCAGGGGCGCTCTCACATAGAGCCATACTAGGAAATCCGTGTGCATTTTCTAAACAACATGCATTATGTCTGAGCAGCAGAAGACAAAGAAGTTTATTATTTTTCATTTTTATACGTTGAAGCTACAAATGCCAGAAAGATTTGAAGAAATATCAACGGCCATTGTTCATGGTATAATTAACGTCATAAAGGTGGGTTTTTTCTTTATCCTGACATGGACAACTGAATAGCCATGCTCTAAAAGCATCTCTGCTAAAGTAGAGCAATTGGTGGGCAGGGATGTAAATGGGATGGCTGCAAAGGTTTAAATCTAACATTCACAAATCATGTGAGTATTGATAATGTAGTTTTTCAAGTTGAATTAGGAATTCACCTGGTCTATGTGTTTCCACTGTTGGCCGAAATTTATTAAATTGAATGGTCTTCTGTTTGGAAATATGTACTAACTTTGCTTGACAGTATATTTCACATATTAACTCTATTTATTATTCACTGTTATGACCTTAATGCCTCGACATTGGACCTCCTTCAGCAAATAGTTATATACTTAAAAATTCCATGCAAACTACATCTTAGAAATCTTATAGCTAAAGTACAGATTTAAAAAAACTAAATTAAAATCTGTTTTAGACATGACTAATTTTCTCTGAACCTCGTATTTCTCACCAGAAACATGAGTATGATAAGTGTGTGTATGATAGTGTGCTGTAAGATCTACGGAATTAATCCCTGTAATGAGTCTAAATGTTCATGACATAAAGTAGTTACCAAAATTTTTTGTCTTAAATTATGAAACACATAAATCCAATATTGCATAATCATGTTCATGGTATAAAGTAGTTACCAATTTTTTTCTTAAATTATGAAACACATAAATCCAATATTACATAATCATGTAATTTTATGTGATCTATAATACACAATAAAATTAGAAAAAAAATTAAAACACCTTCACCCTTTGTATCTGAATATTAACTCGATGTGGAAGCATCTAGACATGAACTTTATGATGATCTGAGCCATGTGGAGGTTTTGATGATCTGAGCACTGTGAAGCCTTGGTCATCAAGGTGACAGACTTTGATGTCATAAAGAAGTGAAAGTCAATCTAAAAGATATGCTTAGATGTGGAAATATTTGAACGTCTGGAACCTTTTTAGTTGTGACTTCTAAACTCACATGCTATGATAAATGGAGAGATACTCATAGGCACATCTAAAACATCGGAGAGAGCAGGGGAGGAAGAGATAGGCAGAGAGAGATAGGATAGATAGGAAGAGATAGGCAGAGAGAGAGGCAGACAGACAGATGGAGAGCTGAGGGACCTAGAATCCGTCTAGATCCAGAAATTGATACTGTGCGGTTGCCGGCCCATCTTTCCGAGAGTATCTAGTGCTGACCACAAAGCACAGCTAAAAGCTCTACAAAAGTAAAATGTGTGTAATTGTTAAAGACAATGAATCTATGAATGTTAAAGGGATCCAGGTTGGGGGGGGGATGGGAGAATTAGGAGGGAAAAAAGGAAGGAGGGAATAATGGAATCTCAAAATCTATTTTTAAGAAAATGAGAAGAGAGAAGTAAGCAGAGAAGGTATTTGGTCTGGCCTCTTAGAAAAATTTTAAAGGGCTTCAAGAGGATAGTTGTATGATGAAGGCCAATATATTAGTTTTCAGACAGCTTTCTATGTGAACAGTGTGTGTGTGTGTTTGTGTGTGTGCCTGTGTGTGTGTGTCTGCGTTTTCCCCACACTCTGTAGGTCTACTGTAACTATATAATAAGTGAACAGAGTAAGAGGTTAAGGAATTGATAAAGAAAGAGATTAAAACTTGCCATTTTAGTCTGCATCCCAAATCAAGAGAAACAAGTAAATTCTGAATCCCCATGGGAATTCGGAGAGCTCTCGGGAGGAGATTTGGATTCCCACAGGCCGCAGCATGGTGAGTGTCCAGCCATTTAGGCAGTTTTTCCCCATCTTTAAGGGTCAGACATTTACAGATGAGATTTCGAGAACATATATGTAGGCTCTCCATATGGTGATGGAGTAGAGATGTTGCTGCCTTCTAAGCAATGGTTAGGAAGATAACCTCAGCAGCCTTTGCGAGGGCTTCTTCACCAAGGATGCTTTACTCCTCAGCAAGAAGCTAACAAGCCTTGTGCTGCTCCCTGCAAGTCTTCTCAGCTGTTGAACAAGCTTGAGAGGAAGTCTGTGCCTTGATCTAGTCTCTGTGTGGGTGGTGTGCATAGAAGGGTGACAGGTTCAGACAGGCAAACCTGGAGAACAATTGTGAGAAAGCAGGGGTGGCTAACAGTGGTTTTCAGAGTGTGAAGAGATGTGTGGGTTCTTCTAAGATGCATGCCAATTCCCAGATCTTTGTAGGCTGAAGGCAGAAGGGCAAGTGGGGATACATTTTCTTTTAGTTCAGGCTTAACTAGCAATTGCAATAAATGTCCATGGCAGGTGGTTGTAATTTCGATACCAGGGTTTTCAACTCAAAAGATTATATAATGGGCCATTGGTTGGCAAGAAATTAATGCTGTGTTCATTCAACGCTGCCTCCTTCCACACACTTTCTTGCATCCTTTGTGAGACTTGAGATGCAGTTTTGATTTGTTTGCGGTTAAACAATATGGTGCTGAAGAAATTATTGTAAACATTTGAATAACAGTACATAGACATCATGTCTTATATAATTCATCACAGATGAACACTGGCTACCAGCAAAGTACATGACAATATGATTTTCTAGAAATGCTTCCTATGGCCATAGTAATTAAACTTGAGGAGCAAAGCAGAAAATGCCCTGCTAACTACTGTAGATATGCCCTTAGTTAGCTGTCTTTTCTGAGAAGATTAGTTCAACTAAACTTTTAGATGCCATAGTTTTGCTTTTTATTATATTTCATGCAAAAGAGCCCTCAGAATTCCCAGTGTGAATCAGAATTTGTGAGAGAAAGAACTAGATGCCTTTTCTCCTTTTGGTATTTTAGTACGTGATTTTCTTCCTGCTTGTGAGAGAACTTCATCTGTTCTTGCCTCAGTCAGCATTTCAGAGAGAAAAACAGCAGGAACCAAGCAGAAAAGACAATCCTTGTATCAAGAAGACTATTTATAGGGATCTCTAGCAGATATTTAACATGGACTATACCATTTTACTTCTTCAAGTACAAGCAGAAAATTAATAAATTTTATTTGATGGGAATATCAGTGACAATAATAAGGTTATATTTTTAAAACAACAGTAGAAAGTATTTTATGAAGAAAACCAGCCATGTCTACTACACTGATGAGGGCTTTCATTCAGATGAGGATATTCTATGGGGATTCAGACCATAAAACAGTAACGATAATGAATTTATACATCTATTTACACACGGAGAAAGTACACATTAACACTAGAACAAATAGGTCCAAATGAGGAGCAGAAGGAAGAAGATCATGAGCAAGGAAGTCAGGACCGCGAGGGGTGCA